>OZ023273.1:103465792-103576035 GCA_964007475.1 Hybos culiciformis
CAGAAGACGAGCTTAAAGTAAACATTGTACAGGCTAAATTGATTGAAGAATATAAGAAAAGAGAATTTAAAGGTAAAGTAACTGGAAATGATTCAGCTCTAAAAGTTAATAATGGTTCAACTAAAAGTTGTTTTTTCTGTAAGAAAAATGGACATTTTAAAAAGGATTGCATAAAGTATAAAAAATGGTTGGCCAATAAGAACAAATCTAGTAGCGATGAAATTAATCGTAATAAAGTGGATCAAAAGGTAAATATGGTTGAAGATGGTGAATATTTGTTTCCAGTTTATAACAGATGTTCAAATGAAAATTGGGTAATTGATTCTGGCGCCACTAGTCATATAGCTTCAGATAAAAGGTTCTTTGAAAATTTTGATTCAAACTATAATGATAAAATTTATGTTGCAAATGGCAAACAAGTTGAAGTTAAAGGAAAAGGTTCAGTAAAATTAAATACCTTAGGACTATCAGGTGAGGTACATAAAGTTACACTTACTAATGTTTTATATGTTCCAGAAATTAACAGCAATTTAATATCAGTTAACAAACTCATATTGAAAGGGTGTGATGTAAAATTTACAACATCTAATTTTTGTGAAATCAGTTTCAACAATCGTTGTATTGCAGTAGGTGATTTACGTAACAATCTATATGTTTTGAAGCAACAAAATCAAGTTTATGCAGTAAATAATTGTCACACAGTAAACTGTATTCATCGTTGGCATGCTGTTTGTGGCCATAGAGATTTAGAAGTAATAAAACGTTTGAATATTGACAAAATGGTTGAAGGTGCTGAAATTATAGATTGTGGTATAAAAGAAACTTGTGGTATCTGTCAAGAAGGTAAATTAACTAGATGTAAATTTCCCAAAAAGGCCCATAAACATTCTTCAGCGGTAATGGATTTAGTCCATACAGATTTATGTGGTCCCATGCAGACACAAACTCCTTCAATGAAATCATATATACTTACCTTTATAGATGATCATACCAGATATACAGTTATATATTTACTTAAAAATAAATCAGAAACATTCAGTAAATTGCAGGAATATGTTGAAATGTGTTATAATTTATTTGGTCGTAAGCCAAAGTTTATTAGATCTGATCGAGGTGGAGAGTATGTTGGTGAAAATGTAGTAAATTATTTGAAGAAAAATGGCATACAGATTCAGTACACGGTTGCAATGACTCCACAACAGAACGGCGTTGCTGAACGAAAAAATAGAACTCTAATTGAAATGTATGTTAATAGATGCTGGTTTAACGAATCAGTTTTGGGGTACGTTTATAATAACTTTTTTCCAAAAAAATTATTTTACATAAAATTACAACATGGACAAGGACAACATAAAGTTTATTCAAAGGACACCATCAATTTTTTTTCTCGATTTTTCCGTTATTACTCATTTGTGTTGACCATTTTTATTATCGTTTTTTATAGCTTTAAGCTCTGTTTTTTTTTTTTGCGTGTTTAATTTATGTTTGCTGCATTTCATCAGTTAATTTATGCTGATTGTCCTTTACAGAGCAAGAGAGCAGGGAACACAAAAAAAGTTAACGTTTTCTTTTTATTTTGTTTTATTATGAAAAACATTTTTATAATTCATGTAATTTTGATATCAATTTTCATGTAAATTTTTGCAAAAAAAATTCTTTTCACAAATTATTAAACATAAAACTTATCAAAGTGTGAAAATCCGAAAAGGAGTAAAAAACAACTGATGAAAACATGTTTTTAAGCTTTATTCTCATTTCCCTGTTTTAATGCATATATTTTAAATGAATTGAATATATGATATTATAACTTATTCAAGTTTGATTTTATATAGTCTCTTCCAGTGGCTCAAATAGAAAATTTTGTTAATTTGAAAATATTGAAAAATTGAAAATTTTGTTTCAACTCTGTTTGACCCACTACGAAACTTGAATGAAATATACCAAATTTTGTTAACTTAAATTTTTTTCTTAATCATACTTCTATTACTTATAATTTCTTAAAAGTGAAAACTAAAAAAAATTCCCCTTGTATTATTAAAAATTATGCTAGTCTTAACTTGAATATGGAATTCGTTTTTTACTTTTGAATATTAAGTTAAAATTTAAATCTGTTCTAAAGTTAACAACACGTATCAATGCGGTAGTAAGTTTTTTTACATCATCCAAACCTTAAAAAATTAAAAAAAAAAATTTAATTAAAAACTTTTTCGATATAAGGACATTTTTCCTATTTTTATTTGCTATATGTAGGGATTGCAAAAAAAAAACAAAAAAAACCAATACCGGTATTTCGGTATTGAACTTTACTGATACCGGGATCCCGGTTTTAATACCGGTATTCCAAAAAATAATATTTCTCAAAATAAAAAATACCTATAATAATTATTATAAAAATGAAACAAAAATTATTTAATTAATAAAAAACATGCCCTCTGCAAATTGCAACCTCCAATAATTTAAAAAAAATACTTTCACACTAAATCAGCAGAATTGTTAAAATCTTTAAGTAAATACAAATGCAACTACACACAACAAACTATTAAGAGCCCTCAGTGCGGAAAATGGGTCTTGGTTTTGCTTTGATTCTAGAGTTAATACAATCTCGACTGATGTGATTTTTTTATATGTTAGAGAGTATATAACTGGTTCCAGGGTAGGCGAGGCGAATTTTTTGAGTTTTTTGGCCCAAATGAGCCTTTAAAATACTTAAACATATTTGCTTGGATTCTGAAGTAAAGCAAAAAGATAATAAAAAATCTCAAACGCAGAAATAAAGCTAAAATACCACTCTCCAGGGCTGGTGACGTGAAATTTTGAATTTCTTTAATTTTCTAAACAATTTTTAATTAATTTCATTTATTTCTAACAAATTTTTAATTTTTTTGATAAATTACAGTTTCTGCACAGAAATAAAATTCAAATATAGTTTTGTGATTTTCTGGTAGAGGTGTTTTTCGTACAATATTTGTCGCATTTTTCACGGCCGTTTATTTTCTGTAAAATAAAACAAAAAAAACTGCAAAAATAGAAAACAGAATTTCACGTCGAGGGCTCTTAAAACTTTTATTTTTTTAGTAACCGCACTTGTTTGTAATTATAAAAAACAATCTACTAAAAATATCAAAAAATATTGAATAATAAATCCTCAGAAAAAAATTTAAATACCGAAATACCGGTTTTGACAAATATAATACCGGTATTGATTTTCATTAGTTTTTTTCCGAAATACCGGGATCCCGGTATCCCGGGATCCCGGTATTGCGATCCCTAGCTATATGTTTTTAGTTTGTTTTATACTCAATTTCTTTTGATCGAAAATTTGTTGTTCAAAACTTTAAAGATTTATTTCGCAACTTGTAACAGCAGTAAGATACGGGAAAATATGAGGAATTTTCGGAATTCGACTGTTTTTCATGTGTTAGTATACAATTAACTGCAAATACATTTAATAGCAATTACATTTGTTTATATTTTATATAATTGGCTCATCACATCTCACTTTTAGCAGTTCAATTTAAAAAAAAATTTAATTAAATAGAAATACAGTATAGCTATAGTCATATGTAGTATAATAATATTTAAATATTATACAGTCAAATGAAATACAATTAAATCCACGGAACCCAAAAATTAAAAACGTTTGTATATTGTGCTGTAATACGATTTGATGCTTCGAAATTACAATAATGGCATATAAATTAACTTTGAAGTCCGAAATCTATATTTAAGTACATGACACTGATGGCGAATATTCAAATATTATATACAAGTATTGAAAAAACTTTAATAGAAAAGAAAACAAATTTTTGTAGGTCATCAGTATCTCGAAAAAATTATTTACAAACATAATAAAAAAGAAATGAACAAAAATGTATATGTTTTGAACTAACTTAACCAATTCCAATCTTTCATATTATTTGCAGATCATAGTTTTTAATTTAAGATTTAAGTTTTTAAAGATCGATCCATGTAATCCATGTAATCTTTGAAATGCCAATCATTAAATAAAAAAAAATAAAAGCGTAACAAAAACTTTTACTTACAAGTCATTTTGTTAACTGCTACTTTTTTTTCGTAATTCGATATAAAAAGTTATTATCTGACGTGCCAAAAGCAGTTATTGGACAAAAACACTTAAATATAACTTTTTTAAACTTTTTAAAATTTGCCATTTCTTGTAACCTTTACTATGAAAATTACAGTTTTACAATTTTGATATAGCAAAAAATTTGTATTAAAAGGAAAAATAAAAGATTTTCCTTCAGTTTTTTATCAGCCAGCAAAAAAAAATATGTAAATTTGTAATAAAAATATATATAATTACATTTGCTTATTTTTTTTTTGGGAAAACTTTTTTATTTATTTAACACTTTTCCGGAAAGACAAAAAAAAACAAACACATTTAATTTCACGTCAACGAGGTCTTGAACTTAAATATTTTCATTTTAAATGTAGCTGACAAAATTATAAACTGTAAAATATGATTCTACGAGTAATTATTTTTCGAGCAAATGTTTTTCAAAGAATTGTTTTTGGGAAATTGGTTTTCGAGTATTTATTGGGGTACCGTAAAATATGTAGATATCTAATAACTTTAAAATTTTAGCTGAGTGAGCTGATTTGCAGCTTACGGCTGGCGGCGGACATTTACAAGGAACTTATGGCTGTAACTTCCAATTTGTGACCTTAGCTTGCAATATAAAGCAATTATCAAATTTTAAATGTCAGATTAATAATTTTTAAAACAATTTAGCCAGATTAAAAATCATTATTCCATAGACAGTATAAGTATATTCATATTCATGTCACACAAGCACATGAGGAGATTATAATGTTTTTTTTCTATACATATTCTTAAAAAAAAGTGTGGCAAAGAGTATACCTAAATGTATAATCTGTACTAATTTATTTTCATGTGAAAATAGAGAATTCATTTTGAATATGCTTATTTAAATTTCTATTTTATTTATTTTTAAATTTTAGGACAAACGAAAATTGTGCACATAAGCTGAAACATGATTTATCCAAGTGAGTTTTATTGAAATATTGCATTTTATTAAATTGAAAAACTTATTATTATTATTATTTTTTTTTTTAAGTTCATTCAAAAGGAAATGAAAGTTTTAAGATCAGGAAGTTTTTAAAGATTATCCTTTAAATTATTTTAGTTATATATAGGATGAATATTGTTAGTCGCCACGAATTAGGACTAGAACCTAAGAAAAAAATTTCTAAATTCAAAAATTTACTAAAAGCTAAAAAAAAAATGAACTAGAACCTAAACAAAGTGAACTAGAACCTAAACAAAATGAACTAGAACCTAAACAAAATGAACCCGCGTGCCTGACATTATATCTTTGAAACAAGAACTTTGTATCAAACACAGTTCTGAATTCGCGTGTTCTTTTGGAAAAGGTGTTAAAACATTTCTTTTTTACAACTGAAGCCCCCTTGCATATTGAATATATTGCATATATGTAATTGTTTATAGGTAAATTGTTTTAGAAGAATATTCCAAGTATTCCCTGTGATAGACTGAATAATTAACGAAATAACCTTGAAACAATCGAAAAACATTCAAGATTGTATAATTAAATTAATGAACTAGAACATAAAATAAATGAACTAGAACCTAAAAAATATGAACTACAACCTAAACAAAATGAACGAGAACGTAACAAAAATGAACTACGACCTAAAAAAAAAAATTAAAATTTTTAGGTCCTAGTTCATTTCGCTTTTATGTTCTAGTTCATTTTTTTTTAGGTTCTGGTTCAATTTTTTTAGTTCCTAGTTCATTTTTGATTTTAGGTTCTAGTTCATTAGGTCCTAATTCGTGGCGCCATATTGTTATACTATTTTGAAAGGAATGAATTTTATAATATTACATTAATATAGTCTTCCGGGAAAAATTATGTGTTCTCTATATTTTATTTATTACCATTTATTATGTTTTAATATTTAATATTTGAGGAAAAAAAAAAAGAAAAAGTTCGACATACTACTACATATTTGTAAAGTCAATAAAAATGTTTCAAAAAAAGAAAATTTTAGTTTTTCAATTTACTTTGAATGTTTGACATTTTAGCAAGTTCAAGTCTTGTATAGGTAATATGAAAACAAACTTGGGTTGTAAATCTTAAAAAATTGATATTAAAGTTCTTTGAAAAATTATATTTTATTTTATTATTCGTTAGAAAAAATTAAAATTATGCTCTTTAAAATATTACTTAATATTCATTTTGATACATTCAGAACAAAAATATATATATGTATAATGAACTATCTTCTCAAATTTTAATCCCAAAAGTAAAATCTCCTATTAATATTTTATATAAATATAAATATGTACAAAAAAAAGTTTTTTTTAATTTATATTATTTAATTAATTTTAAATTTTTGCTCTAAGGTATCCAACTTTTTCTATTAATAAAATTTTACAACATAAATCTCTTTAAACAAATTACATTTAAAAATTCAAAAATAATAACATATAATAAAGGATAACAAAATGAAATTATCAAAAGGATATAATAAAATAAGAGTTAAATATATTTCCAAAAATCTTTTTCAACCTGAGAGTTAAAATTTTTCCTTATGCAATGTATATACTTACTGAACAGAACAATTCGTTCAATCAGTTATAAAATATATGTATAGCACAGAGATTATAACTAAAACTGGGCTCTGGCAGTATGTGATCAAAATCTTACATTCATTATCAATCTATAGATAAATTAAACTCAGTTTATGTACATATTGTTGAATTAAGCACTATAAAATATAGATAACTAGACGAAATACCCGGCTTCGCACGGTAGTCCCAAACTTATATTAATATCAAAACACTTTAATTCAGATTTTGTGCACTAAAAAAAACAGAATTTCGAAATTTGTTAAATAGCCACTTCCCCGGTGCCTTAACACATCCAGACTTCCAAATGGTCGATTCGAAAATTTCTAGTACCCTATAACCATCTCGGGTCTCTAGGCTCCATATTTTTATAATTCCAAAATTTTGAAATTTGTTGTATAGCCCCCCAATTGAGCCCGGTTGAGGGCCTCTCAACATCCAGGTTTTAAATAGGCTTTTCGGGTTCAACGCTACTATATTTTTTTGGAATATACCTAAATTTCAAAACCGGCTTCTAAGGTAGCCCCGCCGTCGGGGACGCGGATCAAAATTTCTAGAATCCTATAACCATCTCGGGTCCCAATGCTACTTAACCTCAAAATTTCAAAATTTCGAAATTTGTTATATATCCCCCCATTGAGCCCTGGCACAACGGTTGGGGGCCTCTCAACATCCAGTTTTTTAAATAGGGTTTTCGGGTCCAGCGCTACTATATTTTATTGGAATAGACCTACATTTCAAAACCGGCTTCTAAGATAGACCCCCCGCCGGGGCCTCGGATCATAATTTCTAGTACCCTATCACCATCCCGGCCCCAATGATACTTAAGTTCAAAATTTCAACCAAATCGGTCCAGCGGTTTAGGCGTGATTGAGGACAGAGGACAGAGGACAGTGAACAGAGAACAGAGCAACAGAGAAACAGAATTTTCATTTTTATTTATAAGATGTGTGTGATTATTGTGAGAAGCATTTCATAAAAATTATGTAAGATCATTAAGTGTTCAGCAGTGTTCAGTGATATTGGAGAGAATAAAAAAATTTAATTAACAGAAGTAGTCTTATTTATTTATTTTCTGTATATACACGTCATCCTGCAGTATGTAACTCATGAACTTCTGAACCAATGAACTGATTTGAACGAAGCCTTTGGAAATGTTATTTTCGTAGATGGTTTTAGATAGTTTTTCATAATATTTGGTCTACTACTTTTGGCGCTTGACAATTTTTTCGACTTTTTTGCATAATTTTCTATCGATATTTGTATGTTAAGCGAAATTTGTATTTTTTTTAATTTTTTATTAATAAAGAGTAGACCAGAGTGAAACAACATTCGCGATGGGATCGTCTACTTTGTATGTAAATTCTGTAAAACTATTTTTTCAGCGTATGTACAAATTACATAAATATTTTTTTTTAACTTAAATAAGCGGCTCAATTTTTTAATCAGCATAAAAACATTAAATTTATTAAACTCAATCAATCTTAATTTCTTGTACAAAAAAAAATTGACAAGAACCGCTATTGCTCTTGAATGTATAATATATATAATAATGCTATCAACTTAATATAACACACGTGTATAATTATTATATATATACATACATAATAGTTACAAAAAAAGATTAAAAAAATAGAAAGTTATGAGTTTTGAATAAATCAACAAAAGTTGAATCATATCTGTTGAAATAAATTTTACCCGAATGAATTTTACTTTGTTTTTTTTTGTTATTTTTTAACAACCACCCTCACCTTAAAGAAACTTAAATCAGGAAGTTTATTCATATATACTTTTGCACAGAAAATTCTCAAAAAGAATAAATTTTTATATTTATATTCTCTTTGGGAATATAATTCTGTTTATTTTTTTTTTATTTTTAAAAGTGGTTGAAGTCAAAAATAAAAAAAAACATAAGAATGAAATTTAAAAAAATTTATATACAATATTTTCCCCAGAAATATACAATTTCATGAAAGAAAAATAAAAACAAAAAATAATATAAATGAAGTCAGCCTTTGTATTTGTTATTTATATAATAGTGACAAAGCTTTAGGCATAAAACTCACATTAAGTTCTCTTTCAAAGTCTCAGAAAAATAGGTCAATGAATTCAAGAAGTTAATAGCTTCTAGAATTGGAATAGCAAAAAAAAAGGGAATGATAAAAGTGTATAAACACAAAGAACCAAATATTTTCATCAAAACATCAAAATAAGTCGTTTAGAATTTTTATGATGAATTTAAGATAAAACATAAATTTCAAATTCGATTGCATATTGCCATTAACCGAATAATTTTTTTTCCATTATCTAAATATTATATTAATATGTTGCAAGTATATTTTGAAAATCCAACATATTATATATATATATATATATATAACCTTTTATCCTATATGGATATATAGCATATATGCAAATAATATATTAAAAAAATACGATATATGTATGCAGTTTAGTTCGGAAACAATAATATTATTTTTCGAATCAGTGTCTGGAGTTATAATTAACAAAATTTTATCAATTAAATTCAATCGTCTTTTCCATTAACTATAACTAAATAAATAGTTCTTTGTTAATGTTTGTATAGCGAGACAGATTAGAAAAAATAATTTTAATCTCTATATAAAATCAGATTCATCCACTGTACCTTTAAAAAAAATTAAAAAAATAAAAACCCTTGCAGAAAAAAAAAAAATAACATTATTTTGAGAATAATGAACATCTCTCTCTAGAACAGGTTTCTATAAATTTTTATTTTATTTTATTTTTTTTTTCATATCAGTATAACTTGAAAAAAATTAATACTCAGGATGTAGACACTTCTATGTCAATTTAGTCGCATGCAAATAATGTTGAAATAAAATTTATCTTTCGTTCTATTTAAATTCTCTTTTAATTCATCAACATAAGATCCACGATTTTTCTTCTTTTTTTTCGAATTTCAATTTTATCCTTTTGTTTGCCTAAATAATACCAACTACTTTACTCATTAAAATCGCTTTATTGCAATCCTCTTGAAGACATAGTAAGAAAAAGAAAAAAAAAAAATTTTTAATGAATAAGTTATCAAATTTCTGAAAACAAAAGCATAAGCTAGTGAAAATATTTAATCCTTCAACAGACAGATTTATCTTTTTATGTATATATGTAGTTACACAATATACAGAATATCCACTTCTATAGAGGAAGAAAAATCTTAAGGCTTTCTTTATTTTGGTTGAAACCACACAGTAGTTATGTAAACTCATATTACTTATTTTTACTATGTATTTAACTTTAGTTCCTGCTTCCAAGAATATAAAAAACCAAATGCTATAATTAGTTTCTAAATTATTATTAAACGTTAAGATTTGAATATGTTTACTAAAATATTGAACAGAAAATCTAAAATTGTTTACAATTATTCTTTACAATTATTATTGTTATAATAATGAAAAATATTTGTCAACATTGTATGTAAAATTTTGATTAAATTTTGTTGAAATTCTATACCAAATATGTTAATCAAATTTATCGTATTACAGTACATATAATGATTACTTAATCCTTTAACAAAATATTGATTTCGAATTTGAAGGGTTGACCGTGTCAATGTATAGTAATAAATCAACTAAGCAACAGACGAATACTGCGAAACATAACGTCGTGTTATTTTAATATATTATTTATTTAAAAATTATAAGCATGGGATCCGATATGCTTCGAACTAAAATTTTAATGTTTATGAATGAAATAAAAATTTATAATAGGAAAAAAAAAAATCATACAGGATATTACCATTCCTATAATATTATTTTCTTAACTTTTTATTGTCTCCCTTTGTTGCATTTTTTGTTGAATACAAGAAGAGTGTAAAAAAATCTTTTTTCAAAACATTATATTTTTTAGCAAATAGAGATTTTATTTTATTTTTTTTTACTAAATATGGTCTCTACAGTGATATGTGATAAAAAATGAATGAAAATATTTTTTAACCTTAATTCTTTACAAATTATTTATATGTGCTAAATAAAACTTTTGAAATCTTAAAATGCATGAAAATTTTCGATAATATAATGTTTAAAATTTAATTTAAGTTCAGACATATAGAACTAAAAACTTTTCATCATAATAATTCCAATCTTACATTGAGAAAATTTCTTTATTTTATTATTTTCAACCAACTAATTATTTTAAATTATAGGAAATGCCGAAACATACAAAACATTAAATCTTAAGTACCAGCTGAAGAAGCTGTTGAAGAAGAAAGTTTATTATTAATGACATAATCTTTAACGTTTTGTAACTCATAGCTACACCATTTGCCAAAAAAAAAACTCTTTTGAGTATCATTAATAAAAATACATTCATGAATAAAAAAAAACAAAAGAGCTGTCATGGGACACCAGTTTGGAACGTAGTTCCTTAGCGTACATATAAGTAATTTTCATTTTTTATCAATTCAAAATTTTATTAATTTAAAAAGAAACTTTTTTCTACTTTTCCCAGTTTTCTCTAATTTTGCATTTTTTTCATTTAAAGAAACCTTTTTTAAGGAGCAATTTTAGACTGTTTTTTCGAATTTCGAAGATCTTTTTTGACATCGAAAATTCAAAAAGCTAAAACTAAGAGTCTGTTCACTTATTAGTGATTATTGAAAAAATTGAAATCGGATTTAATATTCCAGATTTTTTAATTTGTAAACGACACGATTTTACTGCTGTTATTTAAAAAAATGAAATAATTTTGTCCTAAAGCCGTTCACAAATTCAATTTTACTTCTTAAAATTCTGCAAATGGAAATTTTAAATTTCCCATAACAAACTAAATTTGTAGGTGAATTCAAAAACTAAAATTGTATAGAAAAGAAAAAAGCGGCAAAAATGGGTAAGAAAATTCGGTCGGTCACGTATTATTATAAGTTTTTTATTTCAGTCAGCCAAATATTATTTTATAAGTAGTTAATTTTAGCAGATTATACAGAATGCAGAAAATTACGTCCTCAATTTAGAAATTGTGACTCTAAGTTTATCAATTTTCATACAACGTTCAATAAAAAACTATTACTATTTGCCGCGAGAGGGACTGTTTATTTGCCGCGAAAGGGACTGTTTACATTTTATCAAATCATATAAAATGCGACGGCGTCGACTCATTATTTAAACTTTAAAAAAATTAACAGGTATCGTTAATATTGACTGTTTTGACAACCCATTTATTTAAATTTTTTTCACCCATAAGTATGTGCTATTTTTCGCCATTGGGGCACTATTTGAATATTTAACTAAGTATGACTCTTTTGTTTACATTTGTTTTCACCCATAAGTATGTACCTTTTTCCGCCATAGGAGTCGCTATTTGGAGATTTAAACAAGTGAATACTTATAAATTTAAATTTTTTGTTTTTGTTGTTTTTGCAACACAAAAAAAAAGAAATATCATAAGCCAAAATGGCAAAGTATCGAAATATTTAACGCCGGCAGACGACTTGACTTGCCTTGGTACCGAATAGCGCCTTTATATTGGCAAAATAATACTGACAAAATTATACAAGATTTTTATTAACATTGAAATTAGTATGAAAATCTAAATTTTATTTGAACTATAAAATATTAATTAGTTAATAATAAAAAATTAATATTTACTAAATATTTAATTTTATAAATATTTTATAAATTGAAATAAAATTTAAGTTTATCAATTTTCATACAAAGTTCAATAAAAAATACAAGAGCCGGTGGGACGTTTGATAGATCTGAAACATCGGAATTATTTTTGTTTTTGTTGTTTTTGCAACACAAAAAAAAAAACAATTGTCAGCCGTGGCAAAGTATCGAAATATCTAACGCCAGCAGACGACTTGACTTGACTTGACTTGGTACCGAAAAGCGCCTTTATATTGACAAAATTATACAAAATTTAAATTTATTTACATTGAAATTAGTCTGAAAATCTTAAATTTTATTTGAAATATAAAATATTAATTAGTTAATAATAAAAAAATAATATTTTCTAAGTATTTTATTAATATTTTATAAAATCAAATAAAATTTAAGTTTTCTTCAAATCATATAAAATGCGACGGCGTCGACTCATTATTTAAACTTTAAAAAAATTAACAGGTATCGTTAATTTACTTATAAATTTTCATTTTTTGTTTTTGTTGTTTACAACACAAAAAAAAACAAATATCATAGCCAAAATGGCAAAGTATCGAAATATCTAACGCCGGCAGATGACTTGACTTGCCTTGGTACCGAATAGCGCCTTTATATTGGCAAAATAATACTGACAAAATTATACAAGATTTTTATTAACATTGAAATTAGTATGAAAACCTAAATTTTATTTGAACTATAAAATATTAATTAGTTAATAATAAAAAATTAATATTTACTAAATATTTTATTTTATAAATATTTTATAAATTGAAATAAAATTTAAGTTTATCAATTTTCATACAAAGTTCAATAAAAATACAAGAGCCGGCGGGACGTTTGATAGATGTGAAACATCGGAATTATTTTGTACAGATAATATTGATAGATAACTTTGATAGAATTTTGAATTTTAATTTTATAAATTTCATTGGATGTTTACTATTCTGTTTGTTTTATTTCTATTAATTATTAATGCAAACCAAAGAACACAATATTTATTAAAATACCTAAAAAAATATAATAAAAATATAATAATTTTTTTTAACTGTTTTTTTTGTTTATCATGTACCGACAGACGCCGACGCGATCATATTTTCAGCAATATTTTCAAAATTTTTTGGAACTGCTGCTAAAAAAAAAAATCATTGCTCGCTCAAAATCTATGATCGCGTCGGAGTGTGTACCGACACTTTGTACTGACACTAAAGTGTTCAAATTTTTAATAAATTTGTCCATAAGAGCGTAGAATAAGGAACTACGTTCCAAAAATTTTGTTACAATAAAGCTGGCGCTTGAAAATTTGACAACCGAGAAGTCAAAAAAATCATTCTGATCAATGAATAACAAAATATACTTTATGTGAGCCAGCAGATACAATCATTCAAAAAATTCAACAATCAATTCATATACATTAGGGTGACAATGAAAAAACTTTTTTTGATTTTCTATGGTCTCACCCGAAAAATGTGTTCACTTATATGAGAAAATAAGTCCCTGAAGATTTCATCCTAATCAAATAACATTTACCACTTGCGCCAGCCGTTCAAAATTTTTACCTGAAATTAGTACTAAAATACGAGTTATTTGAAGCAAAAACAGTGGTTTTATTTATAGAAATGAGTTCTGAACATTAATTTTTAGTTAAATTTTATTTAATTTTGAAATTGTTTTAATATTATTAATTTATCTGGTTTGGGTAATTCCTGTCGATGCTGTTCAACTACCTGGAGAAGGTATTTCTTCTGTTCTTCTTGGTTGGTCAAACAATAATTGAACGATTCGATTAAAGCTACTCCCCTTTCTGCTACATCATTCACAACTTTTAATTTGTTTATTTTATTTTGATTACTACGATAAAGATTATTATCACACCAAGTTTCAGGATCTTTCAGGAAGCTTTGGTCAATCTCTAATACTTCCAAAAATCTCAAAGTATTAGCGGAAACAAAGTCTGACACTCACTGGAACTTATATCGGTTTCATCAATATTTATTCTAGGTAAATATGGTGTTTCTTTTTTTTTGTTTAAATTATCAACGATCTTCGATTTCATAGCACTATCAACAGAATCATCAAAAAGTGATAGGCCAACAAGAACGTCATTAAGGTATCAAAGATGTCTTGAAAAACATTTCAGTGCAGCATTGCCAATAGACGCATTAATTTCTTTGTATGCTGTTAATTCTTTCAGCAATTTTAGGTCATTGTTAGGAGCTAAGGCCGCGGACGGAGTTGTGAACCAATATTTAACATAAGCTTGTATAACGAAGTTATTAAATAATCTCAAATTTTCTCTTTCTTTTTTTGTTAGGTGGAATTGTGATCGAAAATAAATTTTTAAACCATAAATTATTTTTGCCATCCATCTTTCTCTATGATAAGCACCTGGAGCATAGACCCAAGCACTTTGACTTACTTCAGGTGTTTCACCGAGATACAATTGAACCAGTTGCAATAATTCTTTATAATCATCACGAGCAGTGGCGTGCCGTGATATTTTTAAGTGGGTGTGCAATATCTAAATACAAATTTATACATACATATGTAATCGCCCTAAAAACTATATTTAAAAAAAAAAAATTAAATAAGTAAAAAAACCTATTATTCTTTAATCAAAATATTTTTGTCTCTTAAAACAAAATTATTCCCGAAGCATCGATATTATTATGCACGCATACATTTTTTCTTCTAATTGTTTTATTCTTGGCTGTTTAATAACCAGCGCTTTCTTTTCCTTATAGGACTTTTTGAAATTATGTATACACAATTTTTTCATGTATTTTTTAACATGACAATAATAAAAAACAACATAATGAGCAACAAATCTAATGCGCCTTCGCATTCATTTTTGTAACATTTGCATTTGTAAATAAAAAAAGCTTTTTCTCTCAAAAAATGTTAACGCACTCTCTTATGTTAATTCATTTCTTTTAATCTGATACTGTTGTTCGCTGTGTGATAGCCAGCGCTTGCTTTCTTTAAAACTTATTATATATTTTTAAAAGTATATAACATTTTTTTTATGTATTTTAGCAGCACGATACATAAGAGTTTTAGTTCAGCCTTTAGCGCAATAATTCTAATGCGCTATTATTGTTATTATTATTCGAATATCGAATGTTGTTAACTAGAGAAAGCTTTTTGCTTTTTTACACATTTTTTTATTACCTATCTACCTATAAATTTTTGCACGATTATGTACAATAATGTTGATTTGTTACAAAAAGCAAAAATTAAATAGGTATGTAATTTTTTTAGAGATAAATATTAATTTTTAATTTAAAAAAATAAGTTATTTTTAATTTTTTTTTTTAAGTTTTGGTAGGTGTGCAGTGCGCATTCTGCGCCTTAAGATGCACGCCACTGATCACGAGGTTGGAACTGTTCTAGTTGATGTTTCAAGAAAATAACGATTTGATCTTTTATTTGCTCAAATTAAAAGCACTTGATTTGTTTTTAAGACCAGATTCATATTTTCTTTTATCCAATGAGCTAAATGCCTCAGAAAATTTTTGGAATACTTTGATTGAAGTCCCACTTGAAATAACTGTATAGAATATATATTGGTCTCCTTTTCTGTTTCGTATTTTTCTATGAGAGGTTCAACTTAATACTTAATGAACTGAAATATATATTTCCAGAGAATATGGTTTGGGTTTGGTGTGAATGAATAATTATTAAATAGTTATGTAACGTTGAAATTTTTGATTTTTTTTTTTAACTTGAAATTTAAACGTTTGTGTTAATTTTTTGCTTGCATTTAATCTAGGCCAATATAATAGAAAATGACAAATTAAGGAAGCGATCTTTTTTGAACTTCCGGGGCTTGGCGCGACCTTTTAAACTTGAGCAATCAAAGTGAAATTTTCAGTATATCACTTTTAGACCACAGTGAACCATAAAAGAAAGTGAGACCAAGAAATTTTCAAACTTTTTTTTTCTCCATACATTTGATTGTCGCCCTAATATACATATTATCTTTCCGAAGGACAAATGAAAAATTATCAAAGGATCTCAATATACCTTTAACAAAACAATTTACAAATTGATTTAAAGTTTCTTTACAAATTCATAATTTGAACAAATTGATTTATGCGATTATATGATTTTGATGAAAGATATATGTATATTTATTTCTTTAATTGAATACAAAAGATGAGTTATGCATATTTTATTAAAAAGTAACAATCAAATAATTTAATTTTATATATTTTCAGAATTTAAATTCAATTTTATTAATTTGAGATTTTCATAAATTGTAATTACATTGTGAACATACATACAAGTAATAATAATTGTAAATTGTAATTAGATTTGAATGTTCATTATTTAAGTGCCGATTTATGACTTCTGAAATGTTATAATCATAATTATTTAATTTGATTGAAAATGTACGTGAATAAAGTAAATTTATATAGATAGTACCTCTTAAAAAATTTCGTACTTCAATTATTTTTTTTTTACTAAATTTACTTGTCTTAAAAATATCTCATTCTAATCAATCAAAGATATATTAGGCGCCAAACTTTTATAATGTACTTGAATGCCAATTCGGAGCTTGTTCAATCATAAATCGATTTCCTTTATTCAAAAAATGTTCAAAATGTATACTTAAAAGTTTATTGATATAAAAATTCCATACGGCATACAGTTTTACAATGTTTAAAACTTCTACAAAAAAAATCATAAAAATATTTTCTTTTATTTTACTTCATTTTTCTTACAGTTATCTCAATTACATCATTGTCTCAAATAGTCTAATTAAATTTGTTGTATTTAATTGTAATGATAAAAAAAGGAAGTCACATTTCCACAAACATGTTATGTTTGAGATTTCTTAAAGACTTCAATTATGTGCATTTTTTCTTTTTGGTTGCTTTTAAACAAATTATTAAATTTATTAAAACAAAGCGGATGACTTTAATTAATTTAATTTGTTACATTTTATTACGCTATCTTAAATAACAATTAAAGCATCAAACTGACGGGAAATGTTTATTACAGTTTTAAGAAATTAAAATTTTTGTAAAGAAATTTTAAATTTTTTTAAATGAGAAAGTTAAATTTTTAGCTTGTAATACTTTTTAACATATATTATTGTAAGAAATAAATTTCAAATTCTATTAAGATATTTAATTTGTGAATAATAGTTTTGATGCATTTATATATCTACCTAAATAGAATGGTTCTTCGTATTCGAAAGTTTAAAACAAGCAGAATTTTGCAAGTTATTGATGGATACTAAAAGTATCTACTCTAACACAGGTATATCTCTACTTATAATTGCAAATAAAATTGTAAATAATTACAATTAAATACAAATATTTATAATTCACTTAAACAAAAAATAATTTTTAAAATATGAATAAATAAATATTTTGAAAATTTCTCTTAAATAAATTTAAAATTAAAATCGTACAAATTTCGAAATTACAATAAAGCCACCAAATTTATGAATGAATTATATACAACAACTATTTAATATTGCATACAACAATTTAAAAAAAAATATTAAATGAAAGTCAATAATCATAATGGTAAATGTTTTGAAAAATATATTATGAATAAATATTTTTAATTGTAATTAATTATTATTTTTTTTGGAAATGTTTCAAAATTTATCTTTTACAATTTATCAATGAATATGTAGTATGCAATTGTACAATTTGTGTTATTATAAACGTGTCTATATGAATGAAATAGATAATCATTCATAATCTTATTAATATCATAACAAAAGAAATTTATGTTGAAAACTATACACAATAATAGAACGATTACACATACATTTCCTTTTTTTTCGTAATTCATTCATAAGAACAAATTGAACGAGTATTATAATATAAATTATATATGTTTAGTTCCATATTTCGAAAATTTAGTTTTTAGTAGATAATATTTGTATTCAATTCAACATTATACAGATTTCAGTAACAACAATTTTAAGCTTATCAGTTGTCATAAAGTAGTTTAAAAGTGATATTATCGTCTGCTGAGAAATGAAACAACGTATAATGAAAAGTATAGTTTCGAGTAATTTGAATTTAAAGATTTGAAAATTTAAAAAAACGTATAAAAAAATATCAAGTAGCGTACAATTTTCATCTAAAAAACACATTTTTTAATCAACATTAAGAATATTGCAATTGCAAAGTAGTTGTACTTATAAAATCGAGTACGAGGAATCGAATGGTGCTATTGTCAAATAATGACGTATAAATGTCATACGTTGCTTCATTTCTGAGCAGACGTTATGTACTCAATGAATTGTCGTTTTGAATTTTTTTTGCTAGGATTTTTTTAGTTATTATTTATAACTTTATTTAAAAAACATGACTATACGGAATACACATTTTTCATGTTGCCACGAAATTTTCAGAATAATCGAAATTAAAAATTAAATTTATTTTTATTTCCCTAGAATTTTAAATCTCTTGAGATTTTTTTATTTAATAAACCTACATTAAAGAATTTTGAATAATTTATTTCCCGTTTCCCGGGAATACCGAGTTGGAATTCCCGGAAAAAAAATAATTGTTTGAAAAGGATAATATTGTGTTCATTTTAATTATATTCTCTTTTAAATGGAAACTAAACGAAACAAAATTATTATTGAACGAAATTTTGTTTCCAAAGCACAAAAAAAAGATCAAATTTTAGTGATTGTTCCCTGAACTGCCTTTCGTTTTTAAAAACTTATTTTTTAAACTCAAATTAAAAATTTTATAATATAATTACATAATGAAATAGTTTTTTATGTTTATTTCCGATTAATGTTTCTTTATTATAATTTTTTATTTTATGAATTAAATTTGTTTTTTTCAATGGTATTTTTCATATATTTTCAATACTTTTACAGGTTTCACCCTTAATATTATTTCTTTACTTTCCCTGGATTCCCGGGAAAACGAATTTAAAATTTCCCGTTTCCCGAGAACAAAAATAATCCGGGAAACGTGACTCTCTAACCTACAAATAATACCTAATAGATTTATTTTTAGAATTAAATGAAAATTGAAAATAACCAAAATATTATATGTATATACGGTATATGATAAACAATTAATATTATAAAATTTTGCTAGAAACCATAAAATATAGATAATTAAGTACACTTATTGAAAATAAATAGTAAACCCATTATTGTATTAGCATTATGTTTTAAAAAAGTATTATTGACCAAAATTTTTAATATTTTTGGAAAACCAATTTGAATTATAACACACTGTGAAAAATACATCTGATAAAATATTTTCTTTCACCAGGTATTATATACTTTTTTGTTCAGTCCAGCTTGTTATCTGTTGCACCTATTTGAAGAGTTAGAAAGCGATTACTGGATTTGTGTTACTTAAATACAAAATATTCATTATTTTATTAAATGTTATATTTTCTTTATTATTCGTAATGCCTTGGACAGACTGACACGATTAACATGTTCTTGATCAAGAACATGTTAATTTTATGTTTTTGAAGTAGTTTTCCCATAGTAATAAAAACAAGAACAAGAACATGTTCTTGCCAAAACATGTTTTTATTAAAGGATGGGTTGAGTAATTTTTACAAATATTTCGTGAGGCAATATCTGGAAGCCATTAATGTTCACTGGGGTATCATTTTTGACATTGACTTTGACAATTTTATGTCGTATTCATTTGTAAACAAATGAAAAAAAAGTTTGATATTGTTTTTTATTTTGAATTTGAATTGAATTTGTAGGTATATTGTATTGTTTACTTTTGTTTTTAAGCTTGAAAAAAAAAACAGATGTTTATCTGTTTTGTGAAACACATTAAAGGTAGTCTGTTCGGTCGATTTTAATAACATGTTTTTGTGCTCAAGAACATGTTTTTCGAGTTCAGTCTGTCCAAGGCATAACACATTTATGTTTTGAGTTTAACCTATTTCCAGCCGCAGTGTAAAAAAAACAATATGTATTATCAACCTAGATTTTTGAAGTGAAACTTCTTTAGAGGCATTGTGATTGAGAGTGAAAAAAATGTAAGTGTCAAAAATGTAACGCCGAGTGTCAAAAATGTAACGCCGAATGTCAAAAAAAAAGGCAAAACAAAAGAAAAAAGAAAAAATTTATGTGTCAGCTGATGATAAAACCGACAGCCGCTAGCAACTTAATGAAGCTTATCAGCGCAATAACCTACTCTATATTGGCTCAGAATTAAAGTCGAAAATACTTTTTTTTTTTTCGATTGAAAGGGAAATTTATTTTAAACAATAATAAAAAAAATATTTCATTTATTAATTATTAGTGCTAATTTTCAAAAAGTTTTTTGGATACAAATATGTATTCTGAATAAAAATGTTCCACATGCACCTATTTTGTGGATAATTTATTTTTGATATTAATTTTTCTTAATGTAATTTTTAGTTTGTTAGTGTAATTTATTTTTGACATTAAATTACACTAATAAAATGCAGGAGGAATATTTTTATTACAATTACTTTTCGGAAGAAATACTAATGTCAAATTTTACAGGCATATTTGAAAATGCTCTTTTAACTAAAACAGATTTTTTTTTGAAGTAATTTGTAATTGAGTTGTTAGTATAAATTATTTTTGCCATTAAATTCCATTAATGGAATGCATGTAGAATATTTTTATTCCAATTCATTTTCAGAAGAAGTACTAATCTTAAACATGAAATTTTTCAGGCATATTTAAAAAGTTATTTTAGGTTAAACTTTTCGGGCAACAAAAAGAAAACATGATTTAAGCCACGCTGCTGTTTTTTCATACATTATTGTCGCTAATAATATAGTTGTAACCGGAATTGTGTTTACAGCTTACTAGGTGTCTACATTAGCGTATTTTTCCTGCATGCGATTTTGTTCTTTAAATGTATTCGTGTATCGTTATAGAAAATCCAAAATCGCTGCAAAATACGCATGCTGATTTTGAATAATTTTTCAGCATGCGTATTTTTTGACATTTCTCACAAATTTTGTTTTTTTTTATTAATTTGGCATTTAAGTCAAGTAAAATGGTACAATTTGGAAAAATGTATAAAAATCGCATGCTTTAAATCTAACCCAGTGGCATATTGAGCACACATAAATACTAATAAATGAAACAGAAAAAATAGAATACATTCATAAATACGCGCGATTCTAAATCGCTAATGTAGACAGCCCGTTAAAATATAGTAGAAATCATCTGGCAATCAGTGTTGCCAAGCAACCATAATTCTAGCCATTTTGAAATAATTTAAAAGCCATTATGCCACTAAACTTTTTGAGCTTAAAAAGTATTTTAGAATTTTTAAATATTTTTATATCTAAGTAGTCGCTGGTTTTTAATTTTTTTTGTTTAATTTTTTCTAAGCCGCCGAATTTTCCTAAAACAAGTTATTTTAAGTCGACTGGCCGCAGCAGTCGAAGGACAAAAATCAACTAGTCGCCGGCGAAAAAATCGATTGGCGTCATGTCTTATATGCATTTGGTCATTTTAAATATTTATTTAGCCGCTCCAGAAAATACTACTTGCCATGAAGTTTCACTTCTTCCGTGTGTCCCGAGACTCACATATTTTTTTTTTAATTTATGTTCACAATATTGATAAAATATTGAAAAGAATAGTGTAACAAAATCCTTTATACATATTTTTACGTTAAGAATCTATTTCTGTGAATTAAAATGTATGTTTTTATAACATTATCTACAGGTATACCATGCTATACGTTTCTAATGGAAAATAAACATGAATTAAATAGCTGACTGAAATAACGACA
Organism: Hybos culiciformis; assembly: GCA_964007475.1. Taxonomy (NCBI): domain Eukaryota; kingdom Metazoa; phylum Arthropoda; class Insecta; order Diptera; family Hybotidae; genus Hybos; species Hybos culiciformis. The sequence continues at coordinate 103,487,812 of OZ023273.1, forward strand.
CGAAAATTATAATATAGTCTAAAAATATTACCCATTCATATTGTGATGATAAGAAGGAAAATGTAATTTTTAATTTTATCATAGTTAATTTAATTTATTATATCAAAAACAAATTTTAATCAATAATTTTACCTCATGAGCATAATATTATATGTACATACATTTATGTACATTTAAATTTTATTGAATTCCTCAATGAATAAATGAAAATGATTAATCGTAATCGTCATTCCATTATATTTTCATTGTTAAATTAAATTTATTATTTACTCTTTGATTAACGAAAAAAAAAAAAGTATAACCAATTAAAATTAATTGCTAAATTTATTCAAATTTTTTTTTATTAATTTCTTTAACAATAATCTTGCTTTGTTTTATTCATTATTAACAAATAATTGACTCTTCATTGACGAGAAAAATTGTATTTTACAAGTAGATTGAAGCAATTACTTAGTAGGGGTAGTTTTTTTAATCAATTTTTTATTGGACATACATATAATATTGCCTTTAAATTTTTTCCAAAATAAGAACTAGCTTAATAATTCGACAAAATCGTTAAAATTACTTATTTCGATATGTGCAATTAGAGTGTAGGCAATGCAATTCATTTTTAGGTTGAAATATGGCAGTATTATACTTCAAGATATTGAACAACACATGGAACACTGGAATTTAAATATGAAATTTGGTGTTCATTCACTCTGGCCTTGGCACAGAGGATTATTCCACCAATAATTTAAGAAAATTATACAATTTTGTCATTTTAAACTAAAAATTTGGGTTGTGTATTTGTTATGTTCAGTTATATCAGTTAAGCAGTGTGTATAAGGTTTTTTCAAAAAAAATTATTTATTTAATTTTGAAAAAAAAATTTCAAACTAACAAAGATTAAAATCGGATTACAGGTACCATACCATGTGCGCATAACACTAATTGAGCCTCCTAAACACATAATTTTATCATTAATAGTCACACTTTGTACATTTGTACAAATCTACTTATGAAATCAGAATTATGGTGTACAGGGTAGGAAATAAGATCATATGAGAATAAGAATGTAAAGTTTTTTCGCTTTATATAAAAACTTGTAGACTCCACTTTAATTTGTACCACTTTAAAAAATCACAAATAATTAGTAGCGACAACCCCTCCTAGATTATTTAAATCGGACCGCAGTCCAAACAGTCTAACAAATACAAACAGTTTGGATGTCTAGTAATAGTAGAAATAGAAAATTAATTTTCTGAAAAAAAGCTGCAAAATCAACACCTTAAAATTATACTTACTAATGATAAAATTTTCATGCACTTTTTTTCCATAACAAATCACAAAAAATTCTACTTGACGCCATCATCAAGGACTTTTTATGTAAATTTTTTCCAATAATGACTGTGATAAGCATGAAACTTAATATCACATATGTATAACGTATAAGCATGAAACTTAATATCACATATGTATAATGTATATTGTTTTTGTCGCAAAAAAAATTAAACGAGCGGGCCCCTTAGCTCTGTGGGCCCAGGGAATTATACACCCCCCTCTCGACAGGCCTGCGTGTGCGTTCGCGCCACCAGCCCCGCGCCCTCGCACCATCCGCCCCGTGCCCTCGCGCCACCCGCCCGCGCCCTCGCGCCACCCGCCTTCTTAGGTTTGTTGCATTTCAAAGACCATTTTTGGCATTTTAAAGTGCTAAAAGATATGTAACTAATAAATAGATTAAATTTTTAATAGCCTTTGAAATAAATTTCTGACGAAAATATGCATTAGGGGTTCTTTCTAAATAAGAAAAATTTCAAACTTAGAAAAAATGTAAAAATATTGAACAAAAAATATGAAAATTAGTAGTTTAATCTATTCTTATTAATATCACATTATTACCGGGCATAAAAGACATTTCTTTAACTTACTTTCTTTCAACAATATAAATATTTTTGTAATGTTCCAGAAGGCAGAAATTAAACTAAAATTCATGTTACCAGAATCAAGAGAATTATATTTTAAAATCTTTCAATATGTTATAAATTATTTTGTTATTAAAGATTTTATTCAACAACCCTTATTATAATAAAACACATAATGTTAATGTTGGGGAACAAAATTAAATGAATATGTGGACAAAGGAAGTGTTTAATCCCTTGGCAGACAGATTTATTCATTTTAAAAATTAAAATAGATAACAATCACAAAAATTCTGATTCATAAGAACAATTTCTTTATACTTTCTTCAAAATAAAAGAAAATTTTATTTAAGATTATAAGTTGAAATAGTAGATTACAATACATGTTATGAAAATTTGTTATTAATTGCGAGTTGTGTATACACACAAACACATAGACACGAGTCATATTTATATCACGAGACCGAAGGTATATACAACGAGCTGTATAACAAATTTAATTAACATGTATTTTATACTGCTTTAATGTGCATGTGAGAGGGAGTTACAAAGAGAGAATATAGAGATAATTTATAATAAAAAATAAAGGTTAAAGAAAAAAAGGGAAATTTTCCACGTTAATTATACTTTAATTTCTCTTTCTTTTAGAGATAAAAGAAAAAAAGGGAAATTTTCCACGTTAATTATCCTTTAATTTGTCTTTCTTTTAGAGATAAAAGAAGAAAAGGGAATTTTTCCACGTTAATTATCCTTTAATTTCTCTTTCTTTTAGAGATAAAAGGAAAAAAGGGAAATATTGTGAGTGTGAGAGATATTATTTTTGTTTATAGTATTACGCAGTTCAAAATGAAGTAAGTAAATACAATATAGGGAAATATAAATACAATTTACATCACAGGGAAATGTAAATACAATTTACATTTCCCTATAATTGCATGTGTATTGATGCATGTAATGGACCATTTACCGAGCTAAATTTGCGAATATAAATACAACTTACCGAAGACATGCACATTAAAATAATTGATAGAACTTAAAAAATCGTAAAGAAAAAAACATAAACAAGTAAAAAAAAACAAATTGTTGTTTCATTTCAGGGATGTGATTATAAAAAAAATAAGCAAAGAATAAGCAAAGAAAATAAATAAAAGCCATCATTTTAGGTTTCCTCTAATCGATATCTATCTACCCAACATACAATCCATTAAAACTTTTAAAATTATTGTACGAAATTATTTAGGGGGATCCTATTAATCCCTAACTCGAAAAGAATTGAAATCGATTCGGCAGTTCATTAGTTACAATGATTTTAGTTATGGACGGACTGACGTTTTTTCCTTTATGATGGAAAACAGGCTTATAAAGAGAATATTTATCGAATCTATGGAAATTTAAAAGTTTCAATTTTTTAAAAAGTATAATCAGTCCAAAAATTTATCTAAAAGTATTTATTTATTAATTTTTTTGCATATTAATTATATTATGTTCCTCTCATTGAAGTTTGTTATTTATAATTTTGTATAGGTACTTGATGAAAGTAATCAAATTAAAATTAAATATTTTCCGTAGGTATTTTTAATATTTAACTTTTTCTTCTATTTTAAATGTTTTATTTTATTTTATTTTTTTATTTAAACTCTAATGCTTAATGAAGTTGAAATAACATTTTCCACCTGATTGCTTGCACTTGTTTCGCTCTAAATCCTTTGGAAAAAAAGTAATAATAAAATAAAAAAGACTTGAAAAGTTTGTCTGACATGAACGTAATTCTTGTTAAAAGTTTGCCTATTAATTTTATAACTACAGTTTTTTATAGTTTTTAAATATTGTTTGCTTTAGTTTATAGTATTGAAATGCATCTACTCTTACTGTCTATATTTTTCATTAACTTTTTGATGCAATTACAAAATCGACATAGTAAAAAAAAAAATAGATGATTGTTAAAGTCCCTTTACAACATCTGCAGAATAGTTGATTAAAGAAAAATAATTTAATAAAATGTAAACATCATCAGCTTTCTGGAAGGAAATTTATTTATTCAATACTTGTTTTTGAAATATGTGTGACTTATTTTATTATCATTTGCTTGCTAGAAATAATTTTCTGAATGAGTATGTTTAAGTCATTTTTACAGTAGTACTTGTACGAAGGAAATTGGTGGATTGTCAAAGTTATATTTAATACACTCAAACCTGTTTTTGTGCGATTTTTTTTTGAGCGATTTTTTTTGTGCGGTGTATGAAAGAATCAATCAAATTGGAACATAATTGACGAAATTATCGATAAAAGAAATAAGTAGGTTTGATAGTATGGTTTTTCAATTTTAATATTTATTGCGAAAACTATTTTTTATAGCTACTCGTAAAAATTAGTGGGATTTTTTTTATATATATGATACACAAAGCGTCTCGATCAAAGGCATAAGACTCAGCATAACTAAAATGTAATAATCCGAGAACTCGATTTGGTTGGTTAGTAATTAATTCCAACCAATTGAGCAGTAATGAGATCAATATTTTGGCTGCGGGAATTTGTGGTGTTTTTTTAAAATTGATTACTGAAATATTTTATTAAATCAATATTAAATCTGTCGAAATTAAATTTATTTAATATAAGAACTCAACTCGACATAGTTGTAGTTTATAGATATAGGTATTTGTATATTAATAGTTTTAAGCCATATCTTGTATTTTGCGCAGTCTTGAATAGGCTCATTGTAAAAATAAATTAATAAATATTGTGAGAAAAATGTTTATTCATTGTATAAAATTAAAAAAAAAAAAAAAAAATTTGTTTCATGCTAGCAATACAAATTTTTAATTTTGTTTCATTATGCATATTCATAAATTTTTTTTAAATTTTATTTTATTTTAATTATCTCTCAAAAATTATCTATAGGTACTAATGGTTAAAGTAAAAAAACATTTCAATTTTTCATTATCTTTTTCCATAAAAAAAAAGATACAGATTTCTCTCACGAATTTTAAAATAAAAAGTATATCAATCAAACTCTCACATCATTTTAGCATTTATTCATTATTTATGTCCAGCTGTCAATTATATTATAAATTTTTTCTTTATTTTAAGATAATAAATTAAGTAGAAAATTAACAAATTCTAAAAACGATATTTTTAAAAAACGAATTTCAGACAAACAAAAATTTAGCATAAAAATTTAATGAAATTTTTTTTTATTAAAACATATAATTCTGAAATCACTTAATGATGAAAGACAGAACAATCAATATTTGAGAAAAGATTTTTCTGAATAACTTAATATTAATTTTTATAAGTCAACGGTGGTGTCAAAAAAGTATGCTATTTCTTTCTTTATTATTATATCTTAAATAATACGTGGTAATTGTAAATAATGTTTGTACCCCTTTTAATATGAACAAAAAGGGTTTTCTATCAAGCTCATATTGATTCAAACTTTATTCCCAAATAAACCAGAACTCGAAATAACAATGTCTCATATCCCAGAAGATTTAATGTCGAAAGCCAAAAATTAAATTAATTTTACATTTTGGAGATTTCGAAAAAGGTTTCCAGAATTTATATCTTCTCAATTTTGGTTTCAATGACTTATTTTTGTATAATAAAAGTTGATCATATTGAAAATAACTGATGCAAGTATATAACTGAAATAAGTCTTTACATACAAAAACTAAAGAACTGTCAGCACAAATAAGATTGAAATAATATATTATGGTTTTAAAATTTCTAGTTGCAGTCTATTAGTTAAAAGAAAAAATCATATTTTTGATATACCTAATTTGTTAAATTACCTTAATGTTCAAATAAAAAATTAATAATTACATTCTTTCTTAAACCACCTCAAATGTATATCTCTTTCCTTTAATAAAATAGAAGCCTAATCGCAAAAAAATTTACATAAACTCAAAAAGTAATAAAAATCATAACATCATAAAACATTGCACATGTATTACATATTATATTCAAGAATAAATTTGAAAAGTAATATATATCTCATCTTTTGCTTTCGTAAAAATTTCCTCTTCTAGAAATAATAGAATGTATGATAAGGGAGAAAATTCATTTCTGCATTGTGCACTCTTATTCTACAAAGTGTTAATGAGAAAAACATAAAACAATCTCTATAAAATATGAACAAAAAAAAAATTAATTTCTGATCTTTTTTTACAACATAAGTAATGTTTTCTTTGAGAAATAAAATAAAATTGTGAAACTATTCAGTGTTGTTTAAACTTCTATATGTACAAATATAAAAAAAAATAAAATTTTTCCATTAAAATTCAGAAGCCAAGTTGATAAAAATGCACCAGACTAAAATGCATTCACTTTTTAGCGTTTTTTTTTTTTTTTTTTATTAAAGTTACCAAATCGCTAGGTGGGATACCTTTTATACTATAAGACAGGGATGGCCAACACGTCGATCCCGATCGACCGGTCGATCCCGAACCAATTTTTGGTCGATCAATCGGTTGGAGATGATGCAAATAGTTACAAACGTTAAAACTGCTTATTCAATCTTATTAATTCACATCATTTTGATGTCTATCCTTTTCATATCTATTGTTCTAAAAAATTAAGGTCACATTTTTTTAATAAAAAGAAATAAGTTGGATGAAAGCATATCTCTAAAAACTAATGTAATCTTAATCTTACATACCAAAGAATTTGAAGAAGATTTTAGGAATAGCCGAATCATAAATAGTTTTCCAAAATTACCAAATGTAGCAAATATTTGTACATACATTTCATCTTAATGGGCGATTTCATTTATAAGGAAGACTAGATATCTTTCCTTTACTCAAGATTTATTAGTATTCTCTCGGACTGGATTTAGCAAAATTATGAATGCTTGGTTGAGGACATGCAGCATTCCTTTTAAATTTAATATATGTTTTTGTGTTATTTCACCGTTGTCACTTGTATGTTTATTGAATGTGTTTAATATCAATATTTTATAAAGTCGATCACGACACATTTTATAAAAAATTAGTCGATCTTACATATAATGAAGTTGGCCACCCCTGCTATAAGAAATATAGATTTGGTAGTGAGGACAGGAAGTTTAGACGGGATTAAAAAGTGGGACAGTTAGTAGGTAATCATTTACACTTTTCTTAAAGCGGCGCAAGTCGTAAATCAAGCGTCCTCCAGCTGTCGGAAACAACTTTAATGGGAGAGCATTCCACATTCGAGAGGTGCGAATTGAAAACGAATCTCCGAAGCTCGTTCTATCACATCTGGGAATTTTTACGAAATATGGGTGTGACGTTGGAGCGGTACGTGTTTGGCGTGAAAATATTTGAAGTTGAGGAAGTAGGGCCTTTACTTCCAGGGAACACGTATCCTTTCCAACAAGGTATTTATAAAAAATGGAAAGTGAACCTACATTACGACGGTGGTTGAGTGAAGTTAATAAGCTGGTGGTTTGGTCATTGTTTATCAATCTAATAGCCCTTCTCTGAACTTTGTCCAGGTATTCAAGAGGGGTTTTGGGAGCACCAGCCTATATATGTGAATTGTAATCTAATTTTGGTCGTATGTAGGATTTGTAAATATTTAAGAGATCTGAGGGGGAAAAGTATTGTTTACATCTTTTTAGAAAACCAAGACATTTCGCTGCGTTTTTTGCAGTTTCGAAAATATGAACTTTCCAACTTAGATCGGAAGTTATTTTCGAGCCTAAAATGTCAAGGCTCTCAGATTTGCCAATACTTTCGCCTTGAAAAGAAAATTTAGGATCAAAAGTTGACAGCTTTCTAGAAATTAGGCAGCATTGAGTTTTGGATGCGTTAAACTCAACTCTGTTGAGAAGACCCCATTGTGAAATTTTGCAAAGGTCGTGATTTATGCTACTTTGCAAAAAATTACGTTTAGTAGTAACAGCATTTGAAGATGCTGATTTCCTATTAATAAAATCGTAGCATGCTACCAAGTTGCTGTCATCGGCGAAGCTGTGGATGGGGTTTAGAGTTGATTTCAAAAGATTAGAATATTTTTTGGCAAACTTTCAATTATTGTTTTTCATTACTTTATAATGAATAAAAAAAAAAATGTTATAATGAATAAAAAAAAATATGTGAGTCTCGGGACACACGGAAGAAGTGAAACTTCATGGCAAGTAGTATTTTCTGAGGAGGCTAAATAAATATTTAAAATGGCCAAATGCACATAAGACATGACGCCAATCGATTTTTTCGACGGCGACTAGTTGATTTTTGTCCTTCGACTGCTGCGGCCAGTCGACTTAAAATAACTTGTTTTGGGTTAATTCGGCGGCTTAGAAAAATTAAAAAAAAAAAATTAAAAACCAGCGACTACTTAGAGATAAAAACATTTAAAAATTCTAAAATACGAAGCTCAAAAAGTTTAGTGGCATAATGGCTTTTAATTTATTTCAAAATGGCTAGAACTATGGCTGCCAGATGATTTCTACTATATTTTAAGCTTTTAACAAAATTACGGTTACAACTATATTATAAGCGCAAATATTTTTGCAAAAACAGCAGCGTGGCTTAAATCATGTTTTTTTTTTGTTGCACGAAAAGTTTAACCTAAAATAACTTTTTAAATATGCCTGAAAAATTTCATTTTTATTAGTACTTCTTCTGAAAAGGAATTGGAATAAAAATATTCTACATGCATTGCATTAATGGAATTTAATGGCAAAAATAATTTATACTAACAACTCAATTACAATTACTTCAAAAAAAAAGAGCATTTTCAAATATGCCTGCATAATTTGACATTAGTATTTCTTCCGAAAATTAATTGTAATAAAAATATTCCTCCTGCATTTTATTAGTGTAATTTAATGTCAAAAATAAATTACACTAACAAACTAAAAATAAATTGCATTAAGAAAAATTAATATCAAAAATAAATTATCTACAAAATAGGTGCATGTGGAACATTTTTATTCAGGAAGCTGCGGGAAAATCAATTTTTTTTTTGTTTTGAATAAAAAACTTATTATTTAGTTAAATAAACATTATTTATTCATTATATGTTAAGAACAAAAAAAATATGTTAAGAACAAAAAAATATGTTAAGAACAAAAAAATATGTTAAGAACAAAATAAAAAAAAAAATTAAATCAATCAAAGCTAACGCTCGTATCAGCATCTTTTAAAATTATATTAGGCTATCCTTTGAATGTTACACTCAAAAAAAAAATGCAATCAAAATCGAAAGCAATTGTACTTCATTTCAATTTTTGTCTGTAATTGATACTTTTGAAGTCAAAATCTGTTGTTTTATTTGAAGACATCCTGAATGAAGTTCCAAAATGAAATACCAACTTTACAGACAATTTTAAGACTGAAAACCTGTCCTTATTTTAGGACTTCAAATATTTGCTTTCAAAAGAAAAATTATTACTTTATTTGAATTGCTATTGCTTTCATTTTACCTTGCATTAATGAAACTATGTTCTTCAAATTAATGTTTTTAGTTGCAATAACATAAAATGAATAACTTTAGATTGAAATGAAGTAAGTCCTGTTTTATTTTCATTCATTTTATTATATTTTGTATTTTACACATTGTCGTAAATTCAGTTCATAGCTCAGTGGCAGAGTTGGTGGATTGCAATGTTTAGGACAGTGGTTCGAGTCTACAAGCGGGCATAAAAAAAATTATTAAAAAAATTTAAAAAATAAAAAAAAATAAAAAAAATAAATAAAAAAATTTAATAAACAAAAAAAATTAAATAAAATAAAAAAAAAATATAAAAGAAAAATTAATAAAAAAATAAAAAATTAAATAAAATAAAAAAAAATATTAATAAAAAAATAACAAAAATATAAAAAAAAAAAAATTAGTAAAAAAAAAAAAAAATAAATAAATAAAAAAAAAATTGAGTCCAGCATTTTCTTTTTTGGATTTGCGGTGTTTTTGCTGATGAATTTGAAAGGTTTTTGGTTTTGGGGTAATAAACTTTGTTTTTGTAAAGATACAAATTATACGTAAATTTAACTAATTTTTACTTGAATTATTTTGTTTTCATTTCGAAAGATACTTGCTAATTTCTGCTTTCGATTTTGAAATGAACTACCATTATTTTTCAAATCGAATAATTCTCTGTAGGGACAATGCGAAGAAATCTCACTTTAAATTGAAGCAACTTTTTGATGTTTTGATTGCATTATTTCTTTGAGTGTAAGACTAGGATCTTGGTTCCATCGTCTTTTTTAATAGGAGTTTTGCTCCATGTGCCGATTTCTCTTTGAATTCGGTTATTCAAAGGGATAACGATTTTACCTTTTGGCCGAGATTTTTCAGTAATTCCCAAATTTATCAAACTGCTTGTAAAAGCATGTGTTTTAGGATGATTTAATCCATATTTGTCATTGAAAAGTAATTCTTTTGCATTAGTTAAAGCTGAAGGCCATGCATAAAATATTGTTACAGATAATCCATCTTCTGCTATCTCAAATTTAATATCTGTTGCACCAGAAATTATTGATGCAGCCACGCAAACATAATCACATTTGTCTTAATGATCCGTAAACATCCATGTTATAACAGGCGGATTATTATAAATAATTGAATTTTCTACATGATCTTCATAAACGTTTTCATCAATTGATGTTTGTATAGCTTTGATGTTTCCCGAAATTTCTGGTATTTCAGTATCTAGTGAACATTTTACTGAAACAATTTTTTATTACAATTACATATTTAAAATTATTTATATTTAACTTACAATTTATTCCCAATTTCGCTTTGGTTTTTCGAAATTTCGCTCCAAAATTATTGAAGAAAATTCTTGAAAAATACGATTTTTTTCCCGGATACTTTTTGGAGAATCCGTAGATCTAATTTCTCCATTTAAAAACATTTTTTCTAAAACCTTCTGCTCGATACCAGGAGGTGATTCTTTCCAAACCTTTGTTTGTGTGCAATCCCTTTTTTTCTTTTTGCTGGCTGAACCATCCATACTTTCTAAATTAAAATTTAAGCTCTTGTAAATTTATTTTTCAATCATTATTTATTTTTTAAAATAAAATACCTTCTTTCCTTTTAAACAAAACTTTTATTTTATTTCCTTTAATAAATAAAAAAATTAAATCACGCGTAGAATGAAACTAAAAAAATGAAAAAAAAAAAACCATAATTATATTTTGGTTTTTTGTCAAGTGTCAAGTGAAAGTAATTTTTTAATATGTATTATAATATTTTTATATATGTATTAATTAAGTAGTAAAAGTATGATTTGAAGTAATTGAACAAAATACCAAAATAAATTGTGAACCATATATAGTATGTTCAAAGCAACGTAAACTCCTAGCAATGCTGTGTCAAAAAACAAATGTCAATAAAGGTACCTGTCAAAATAATTTGAATATTTTTGGAAAAGGTCCATATAAGAGATTCCTTATTAATAAACTAAAAAAAAATAAAAAAGTTTGGAAAGAAGGAAAATTAATGATTTAAAAATATTTATTTCAAGAAACATATTTTTAAAGCATTGAATTAAACAAATTTTATTTTAAGATATGTATATGATTATTCAATAATTAGGAACTCAAGTAAAAACTTAACATAATAATAAAAATGGTAATAATAGTAATAATAATAATAATAAAAATAATAATAATAATACAATAGGTTATAAAAGTAATTAAAATAATAACAATAATAATAACAAATAATTATGGAAATAACTTAGATTCAGTTCAGTTCAAAATAACAATAAAAATAATAACTAATAATTTTTTAGATGGTGAATTATTCGAATTTATTCTTTGGCAATAAATAATAAACAAACATTTTATAGTCATTTTGCAACTAATTCAAATGATTACAAAATTTTTGTTATTTTGTTAGATTTTTCATATATATTTCGTTTAAAAGGTTCAGATGTTATTTCAGTCTTATTTTTTACTTTAAATTTTTTTATATCTTTCTTCTTTCCAATTTCAATATTGTTGTTAATTTTTTTGGTAAAATTATTCAACAGAACGTTGGCAAAAACAGAAAAACAATTTTTAAAAACATCTTTATGTGACTTATTGCACTGACTACAGTTTTGGTTTAAATCTACTATACTGTCATCAAAAATTTTTAACGTCAATTCTATTAAAATTCCCTTTTGATTCTCACTTGTCAAAAATTTATATTTAGTTTCAGGACATTTTATCAGCTCACAGAGCAAAGCATTCATGTGGAATAAAATAATGAAAGTTTTTTCAGTGGAAACGATTAGTCCACCTCTTTGCAAAAAATCGAAATATTCTATATTTACTTTATCACCTTTAGAAGAAATTATTGTACTGCGACAAGTTTCACAAGAAATAAATTTAATGGTTCAGTGACCAGCATATCCACAAACGTAAATGAAAGAACTGTGTTCAAACTCGAAATTTTTTAAATGATCACTTTCTAAAACAAGCTCAAAATCTTCTATTATTTCTGAAATTGGTTTTTTTGAAATATTTTTGACTGATTCATTCAAATCAAAGGCATTATTTTTTATTAAATGTTTTAGCCTCAATTTTTTTTCAGATTCAACAATGTCTTTATATGAAACATAATAATATCCACTCAGTTGCCGGTAACGACGGAATCTCGCTTCGAGATCGTCAGATTGAAATTTTTCAGGCAAAAAAAATTGAATTTTATGGTCACTAAATGCTTGCGATATTAAATTTATCACAGCTGTTGTTGTGACTATCGCAGCATTGAATGTGTCTTCTGTTAAACTTCCATCAGGAATTCCCATTTTTTTCCAAGCAATTAACCACTTAACAAATTTTTTTAAAAACTCAACTTGAGAGCAGTCAGGCGATTCAATTGGTAAAAGCCACGGAGCTCTTTTTCGATTTCCCTTTAATAAAGATTTATTATTCATTATAGAAAACCACTTTCTCAATATATCCAAGAAATTGGCAGTTTCTATCGAGGAATCTGAAAATGTTTTCAATGCACTAATTGTTGAGTCGTGAATTATATTTATTAAAAGAGGTACTTTTTGTATATCAAAAGCGGTAGGTTCGACAGTTTTTTGATCGAGTTTGTAGCCTTTTTTGATAATTAAATCTTTTTCCGAAACGTATAAATTTATTAAGTGGTCAAATGAAGCTACACATGTTTTGGAAAAGTCATTGAAGTTGGGGTAATAAAAGATTTTATTTTTCTTGTTTATCCAGTTATTTCTAAAGTTTTTTGCTATATGAACAAAATCAAAAAGTAAATATATGAATTTTTCAGGATAGTGTGGATTTATGAACTTATAAGATTTGTCCGGAGAAAATATATTAAACATATTCTGGTTGGCCCTTAAATTATCCGTAACAATAGCTACAACCTCAAAACCTACTTGTTGAACTTGGTTTATAACATTTTCAGTATAAACATGGAGCTGATTTCCTGTACAATTATTTAGTGGGATCAATTTTACGACTTCTTTCATTGACCCATAACAAGAGCTAAGTAAAAATGCTAGAACTGTTTTAGCTACTTCACATTTATTATCAGCGAAGCCAGTAATTTTATTAGCTTTGTAATTGAGTTAAGCTTTCATCTATTTTATCTATTTCTATTATCACTTTTTTGTCTTTATCCGATATATTATTAAAAAGTTTTGATAAAAAATTGTCATTGGACTGAATTTTATCTGGGTTTACGTTTTGGATTTGGCTAATTGATTGGAGTCTACGCTTATGTGGTAACAATAATATTTGTTGATCTCGAATTATTTCGTAACATGTCGGAGATTGAAAGTAAATAAGAAAAGCATTCAAAATTGTATTATTGTCATATTTTCTATTTTTATGAAGCATTTGGTGGATTTGGTCGGAAATTATATCAACGGTGTTGTAAAATTGAAAATCGATTTTAGATTTCATTAGCTTTATTTTATCTAAATTTACTAAAGCGTTTTTTAAAAAATATTCAATATTATCACTTTCATAATGAGATTCTGCTTCATTATAATTAATCAAAATTTTTTGTAATTGGGACCATAAACTCAAAACTGTGTCAGGATTTGCAGGTAAAATACCTTTAAACTGTGAATAATTTTGCAAATTATTGTCTAAAAATATTTTTATGCGAAAGTCATTAGATACTTTAATCGTTACCTTAAGTTTAATATTGCCATTTAATTCACTATCTAATAGTATAAAAAATATATCGCAGTTAATTACTTTGACTAGCCAATCACCTATTTTTAATTTATGGTATCCCGTTATTAAGGAATTGAAATTATCAATTTTGTCTTCCTTTAATTTAGTAACATGAACCATTTGTTCGTTAAAACTTCTTCTTATATTAATTTCTTTTATTCTTTCATTTGGTGTTTTTCGGCTCTGTGGAATTTTTCGACTGAGATAAGAAGGCAAGTGACTAAATATCGAGGGAATCACTCCATCCAAAAGATGAGGTTTTTTTAGTAAAATTTTTTCATTTCCAATAATATTAAAAGTTTTAACCATCTCTGGAAGGAAGTGCAAAATACATACACCCGCATTTGCAACATTAATTGGTTGCTTCGGCGGAATCGCATGTAGCCACTTCTCAATTAAATTTTCTTCTCTTGGAAACTTAAAACATGTTCTCTGGTTGTCAGTTTTTCCATTTCCACTCGGATTTAAATTAGTATTGCAACCAGGAATACAACATTTTCTTACCATTTTTCTTGAAACTAATAAAATTTTAACAAAAAAAACCAATAAGATTTTGTAAATTTTATTTAAAAAAACAAATAAAGTAGTAAAAAAAAAAAATATAATAAAAAGTTAATTATGGTATATAAATAAATACCTTAATTCAATAACCACGAATGACTAGCTTAAAAGTTTACTATTGTTCAACTCAATTTCCAATAGGATTTTTCTTGTTTCTGTAAAATTTTAATTTTTTAATTAAAACTGTTGACTAATTTATCTAAAAAAATATTACAAATTATTTTAAATTTATTAAAGAATAACATACTTACTTGTGATATTCTTAAGTTTTTATTAAATGTTTTAATTTTATAGGTTTATTCGTAAACCTATAGCTATTTTGCATTTTTCCATACAATTTATATAAAAAATCGTATTTGACAGGTACCTACTTACACAAACATAATTTGACACAGCATTGCTAGTAGTTTACGTTGCTTTGGCATGTTTGTTGATATAAATTCACAATAGTAGATGTCATATTATAAATAAAAAAAAGTCAATTCTAAAAAATAATAGCAAATTAAAATAATTTTCCCGGGTATTTCATTTGCTTAAAACAACTTCAATCTTAATTCGGTTTTTTTATTAATTTATAAATAATTAGGTCAATTTTTTTTTCATAAAATTAATAGATTTATAAGGTATTGTATAAAAATCAATTTGTTTTAATAAAATTATTAGTTTAAATATTTTTATTTTAAATTTAAAAAATGCATTTCCCGTGATTTAATTCACGAAATGCTTATTTTCAATACTTATAATTTTTGACTGGAAGGATTTTTAAAGATATAAATTTATTTAAGTAAAAAGAAAAAACGATTTTCTATTTAATTAATATTATTTCTAAACTTCACCTTTTTTTATTTTAATGAAAACACAATATAACGTTTTCAAACTTTTTTAGCGAATGTAGTTTATTTTTAACAATTGATTTGTTTTAGATGAAATAAAAATATATACAGAAAAAATTTCATGATACCTGCAGTACAAAAAAAAAAAAAACTTTTAAAATAATTTCAGTTGTGTTCAATAAAATTACTTTATTTAACGTTAAAATCACCAATTTATTGTACATATATACATAAATTAATTTTACATATTATAAAAAAATAAACACAACATATATGTTTATTTTATTTTTAATTGTTTATTTATGCATTAAAATTTTTATTAAATTTTTAGATATGACAAATACGTACAGTATTAATATATTTTGGAAAATAGGACATCAATACACATAACATAAACTAAAATTAAGTAAAAATCTTGGACTCAGAAGATTTAAAGCATTTTATGGGGTGAGTCCCAACATTTGTCATATTATTTGGGATTTACTGAAAGAGTCAAGACCTACGCATTCGAGTCCAAAGTATCTTTTATGGATTCTTTCTTTTTTAAAGCTTTATAATACTGAACATGTGTCGAAATCTATTTTTAATACAGATGAGAAGACATTTCGAAAATGGGTTTGGTGTTTTATAAGATTAATGATGAATTTAAATACTGTAAATATTTTTTTATTTTTATTATAGTTTTTTTTTTTGATGATTATATTTAAATAATTTGTTCTTAGATTATGTGGGAAAATAGATTTCATGATTCACGACCAAATCAAAATTGTTTCGTGTCGTTGGACGGAGTTGATTTCAAAATTAAGGAACCAGTATTGTTTAGCTCCAAATGATATAGCCATAAATTTCGGCGCCCGGGATTAAGATATGAAGTTGGTTTGTGCATTAGAAGTGGACGTATTGTTTGGGTGAATGGCGGATACCCTTGCGGTGAATTTTCCGACTTGAAGATAGCTAGAGAATCATATATTTACCATGTCAACGAAGGAGAGCTGACTCTTGCTGATAAAGGCTATAGAGATTCGTCTTTTTTTATAATTCCAACAGAACCAAATAATTTAAGACATAAAACTATCATGTCGAGGCATGAGACCATCAATAAAAGATTAAAACAATTTCGAATTTTAAAGTCAACCTTTCGTCATGATCTCAATAAACATGCAATGTGCTTTCATGCAATTGCAAACATAACACAACTTGTTCTAGAAAATGAAGAACCCTTATTCAATGTTATTTAATATATGTACTTGCATAACTTAAGTTTAAGTCATTATCATTAAACTAATTAATAACTTTCATATTTTTTCAAAATGTAACTTTAATTCTCTCCTTTTTTTGTTCTTAACATATTCAATTACAGAATATGTATTTATTTTCACTAAATAATGAATAAAGAATGTTTATTTAACTAAATAATAAATTTTTTATTCAAAACAAAAGAAAATTTATTTTCCCGCAGCTTCCAGAATACATATTTGTATTCCAAAAACTTTTGTAAATTAGCACTAATAATTAATAAATGAAATATATTTTTTATTATTGTTTGAAATAAATTTCCCTTTCAATCGAAAAAAAAATTGTATTTTCGACTTTAATTCTGAGCCAATATAGAGTAGGTTATTGCGTTGATAAGCTTCATTAATTTGCTAGCGGCTGTCGGTTTTATCATCAGCTGACACATAAATTTTTTCATTCTTTTTTTTTGCCCTTTTTTTTGACAATAATCGAGGCAATCGAGGCAGCTAGAAAAAGTCGAATATACTCCTAGTCGAATAATCAACTTGAAATTCCCATGATGAATTAATTACCGAACTCTGCTTTGAGTAAAAAGTCTTGCACTTCTTAGTAAGAAGCTTCCTCACCGCGACAAAGTAGAGGCAAATCGAGAAAGATTTTTTGTTTTTTATTGGTTTTTTTTTTGTTTTTTATTTTTGTTTTTTATTTTTTGTAACTTTTTTTTTCTTTTTTTTTCGTTTTTAATTTTTTTTTTTGGTTTTATTTGTTTTTTAAATTTTTTTTTGGTTTTTTTTATTTTTTTTTATTTTTTAGTTCTTTTTTTGTGTTAAAATAAAATTAAAGATTTTGATTACAAAGAAACAAATAAAACGCAAAAGATTGTGAAATTGTTTTACAGATTCACAAAAAATCTTCATGTAAGAAATTTTAAAAACTTAGTGGCGTTGTTATTTAATTTTTGTTTTATTCCTTATTCTCTTTTGATTTCTCAACTGACATTTCTTCTTTGACGATAACTAGACAACTAGAACTAGAAAGTTCCAAAAAGAAAAGAAACTTTGAGAAAAATATGTTTTCAGTTCATAAATATAAATTTTGTGATGTGATTGATATTGTTAAATGTTTCCCAGGAACGGTCTCTTATTAAAACGTCTTCAATCTTTATAACGTTCAAGTATCAAGTTCGCCATTCATTAGTTTAAATTAATTTCCTTGAAATAAAAGAAGCCGACTTTGTTCTCGATCGTGTAAATGCTCAAGAATATTTCTTCGGCTACGCTAGAAACCGAACTGAAAAAAATGTTTCTATTGAATTGTTAAAAAATAGTTTTTAAAATTTTATTCTTCCAATTTCCAGGGGGGGCAGCAGCCCCTTTGCCCCACTCTGTGGACGTCCATGTATATTATGTTGACTTAGCTAATAAAATAATATATACATTAGAATTTTAATTAAAATACTTCTAATTCCATTTTGATTTTATATTAAAATTTTATGATATTAAAAAAAAAAATTCATTTTAAAAAACTATGACTTATAGTATATAGTGTTATTTAAGGTGAACTCACATAACCGCGAATGTCATAACCGCGAAAAATTTTTGTCATAACCGCGAAACTAGAATTTGTATGAGTTTCGCGGTTATAACAAAAATTTTTGTTATAACCCCGAAACTAATTTTATTTTTGACATAACCGCGAATTCGCGGTTATGACAAAAAAAATGTTAAGTTTTTCGCGGTTATAACAAAAATTTTTGTTATAACCGCGAAATGATAAAAATCGAATTTTTGTGTTTCGCGGTTATAACAAAAATGTTTGTTATAACCGCGAAACACAAAAATTCGATTTTGGTCATTTCGCGGTTATAACAAAAATTTTTGTTATAACCGCGAAACACAAAAATTCGATTTTTTTCATTTCGCGGTTATAACAAAAATTTTTGTTATAACCGCGAAACACAAAAACTCGATCATTTTGAAAAATGTAATAAGACCTCGATAAAAAAATGTTGTGAGGTAAGCACACGGAGGAGGGGCCGCAGGGCGGCGGGCGGGCGGTTGGTCAGTGGGATTTGCGGCGCCAACCGCCCGCCCGCCGCCCTGCTGCCCCCCCTCCGTGTGCTTATCCCACAACATTTTTTTTTCGAGGTCTGGTAAGCACACGGAAGGGTGTGGCAGCAGGGCCTCGATAAAAAAATGTTGTGTGGTAAGCACATAGGAGGGGGGGCAGCAGCACATAGGAGGGAAGGCAAATTGATAAAATTAAATATTTTGAAGATTAAAAATAATGTGTAATCGAACGAATTAGAGGATGAGTTTGAAAACTTTCCCAACAACCATTTTTCAGACTCAAATCAAAAATAATGTCTGAAATTTTTTCTCAAATGAAGAATGAAAATGTTTGTTTCTAAAAATTTGGCAGTGAAAATGAAAAAAATCATAGTTGTATGAATATAGAACTGATTAAATTAAATAGATTTTAATAGTTCAAAATGAATTTTATTTATTTTCTTTTAAAAAATTATCTCTTTAGGCAAATTTTATTTTAATGAGATGATTAAAATAAAAAATTTATTCAATTATTTTACAAATAGTTCATTAAAATTACATAATTTATGCGTTCTTTTCTTTATGTAAAAGGATAATCCTTTTGATATGTTAATCGTGTTGAATTATCGAAAAACAATTAATATTTTAATTTTTTTTATAATTAAAATTTTTTCAATAAAAGAATATTCTTTTATTATAAAGAATTATTAATAATATATAGCCTTTAGGTGAAATTTTTTACTCCTTAAGCTTAGTACTAGTGTTTAATCACATTGAATTAAAGAAAGCATCATTGATATTGAAAGTAGTTCATTTGGGATTTAAAAATATTTTAAATTGCATAAAAATGAACTGTTTCAATAGCTTCAGAATACCAATATCGCTTCAGCAAAAAAAGATTCCACATATGTGCCACGCCACGGCTACATATTCGAATACAGGGACTAACAAAAATTTATAGGAATTAGAATTGAATTGAATTGAAAACGAATGGCACAAAATATCAATTTTTAATTTGGACAAAAAGTTTATATTCTAAGAGTTTCAGGTTTTTCTTATTTTTTTTTATAACCTTTGCAACTTATAAATACTTTATATTAAAATATTCTATGTTTAGGGAAAATTGCTTTAAAAAGAAAAAACCTTATTATATATATAAGTATATATAAGTATACACGAAAAAACGCCATAAATTCTAACTGGCCTATGATTATGATGTTTTGCTTTTGGTAGACCTCATGTCGTTTTTTTAATATACATTATTGTCGTAGACATAATGCCACAGTTCCTTTGAATACTCATTCAGAATTTATTATTTATATATAGTATATACAAAGTGATCTCAAATAAATATAAATTACATAAAATTCTACTTCTTTCCTGAACTTTCCGAATATGTTAATTAATCCCAATTCCCTGTTCTTTTTTTGTTATTTATTCTACAAAGAGAAAATTTTCTTTTTTTTTTGTTGTTATTATCATTAAATTCACAATTTTATTTTAAAATACTTGTTTATTTATATTTTTAAGGATAATAAAATTAGAGATCCTTTTATACTTATTAAGGTTTTAAAGTTTGGTAATTTAAACTTTTAATTACTGAAACCTACATTTAAATTTACATAATTGTACACAATATGTACACTACTCTAAAATATACTTTAATAACCTTTGAACAATATTTTTAATTATATAAATAGTTCCGTCTAGAGAATTATTTTCTCAATTGGAAAATATTTTCACTTTTAAAAATCGTTTTTTGTTTTATGTTTTTTGTTAGAATCAAAATTTCTAATTAAAATCCCTGTTAGAGCATGTGTTTTTTATTTGTTCTAAATTTAAATGTACCTAGGTTTAAAATATAGGTTTTTATTCCTTATATATTTCCTTGTTGTTAGAAAAAAGTTTGATGTGAAAAGATAACATTTATTTATTTATTCGGGAGATCCATTTTATGGATTAGTTTACTCTCGTGTAACAAGTGAAAGATAGGTAGATAGATATAAACGAAACTTGGGTTCGCATAAGAACTATATATAATTTTTTTTTTACAAACGTCCTTTTGTAGTTGGGATTGTTTCATTATTTTTTTTAATTTCATAAGTAAATTGTTTAATAACTCACAGTTTAGTTCCAAATCTAAATATGAAATAAAAATGGGTCGAGTTGATAATATGTTTTCCTCTTTATTTCTAAAAGTAAGTATTTAAACTGGAAATTTGAGTAAAGCAATTAAAATTATGATTATGAAAAACAAAAATAATATTTTTGACCCAAAAATATAAAGACATAATTTATATAATAAAAAATATACCTTAAAGGTTAAATTAAAATTTAATGAATTATTCATTTCTTATGAAAGAAAGAATTAAACTTTGTGTAAAATTTCCCATAATTTAGTTCTAAAAATATTTAGGTTATTAAAATCTGCTACTTTCTTTTGTAAAATAAAAAACTTGTTGGTACATACTTAGAAGCTTTAATATTTATCTTATGTCGATTTTTAAATAGATACATATATTGCAACAATACAATAGATACATATTGCAATAATAATACAATAATACAATACAATAGATACATATTGCAATAATAATACAATAGATACATATTGCAACAATACAATAGATACATATATTTATGAACACTATTTCAGAAAAAAAACCAGCAGCTTAATAAATTTAGAACCAAGTTGCGTGAAATTCAACTTTTAAACTTTAATTTCTTCTTATATTGTAATTTATAATATTCTTATTGGATTTATTTAATGAATCAATTTACTTTCATGAATATTTTCATGATTTTATGCGAATAGAAGTTCAGATATACACACAAAAACATAATGTTTAAAAATAATATGGTATTCGAATGCCAAACTTAATAAAATATAAAAGAATACTTGAAAAGTTCAGTTCAATGAATTGAAGTTCAAGTTCAAAAAATTTAAAATAATATTTTTGGCAGACACTATAATAGAAGTATATAATTTTCAATAAATTTTAAGATATAATTTAAAAATAACCTTTTAACATAATGGCAAATACGCACAACATCAAATTCATAAAATATTTTAGAATGCAGATGCCAATAACTACATAAATTATATATAGATAAAATAATTTCCATTTCAGAAAGACTTGTTACTTGTATGAACTGTGATATTTCATCACCGAGAAAATGTTGACTAAGTTGATTCTAGAACTTCAAATAAAATTAATGTGTTTGATAGATTATCATTATCTTTCTATGATTTGAAACAGAAGTATTTCGTTCCATACAAACAAATAAAAACTGATAAATTACCTAATTTAATCAGAGTTTCTCCAGCTATCGAATCAATTCAATTATTATGCACACTTAAAACTTGTTTTAACTAATTTATTAAGTTGTATAAAATTACGATTTTGTTGTAAGTAAAAGTTATGTTGCATATGCAGTTAATTGAAATAAATTTAATCAGATCATCATATAATTAACTTTAATGTTGAAAGTAGTTCCATTAAATTTAATTCATACAACATTAGGCACACAACACTAGAATCCTTTGTGTGATGGTGAAACGATGAATTCAGAATATTAACAAAAGTTTTGCAGTCATCTGCATTAAAAATAAATTGTGTTGTAAAAATTTAATAATCATTTAAAATGAAAATTATCTAAAATGAAAATTTACGAAGCCCTAATTAAAAGTTAGTACTTAAAAAGAATGTTTATTAACAAAAAAAAAATCCTCAAGTGCCTAATTAAATATATTTCATTTTATAATACAAACAAAAGTTAAAAATAAATTAATTATAATGATGAAAGGTATGCGCTAAAATACAAAAATATTCAAAGAGAAGTAAGTAGCAATAATCAAAGCTCAAAAAGACTGAAAATTTTTTGCATTAGGGCATTTCATTTCAAGTTTCACTCAAGTTTATGAAATCATAATTGTATATGAAGTTTTTTTGTAATTAAAAATTAAAACTTATACAGATTTATTTATTTTTAAGAACTAAGTTACAAATAAATACTATATAAAAAATCCGGCATTTTCAAATTACTCAAATCTAGCTAAATAAAAGGGAATTTGTCGAATACAGTTAACAAAAAAACGATAGAAATATTGATCCTTTTCAATAAATTTCCCTTACATTCAATTAAATTCATATTTATTGGTTGGCTTAGTAAAAAAAAAAGAGTTTATATATATAGACAAAAGTTAAAACAAAAAATAAAATGTAAAATAAAAACATAAACATAATTCTTTGAAATCCAAAAATCCATTCTATGCCATATACAGCGATAAATTGTTATATTTACAATATAATATGATACAGAATATATAGAAATTTTACAAAATCATAGATAACGACATTTTTAAAAATCAATATCAATATTTATTGCTGGAGTAAAGATTTACATTACTTAACGATGCTATCAGAGATCCCATTTCCATGTTATATAATAAAGTGATTTTGGGTTTTCATGAAAAATCTTAACATTGTTAATATATTTTCTTTGAACTGAAAGTTTCAGTTTTAAAAAACAAGAAAAACACTTAATTTAAGTAGAAACTGAGTTCCTATAATCAACAAATTGGAAAAAGAAACAATCGATCCCACACTTATCGTACCAAAATATTTTTTCTATGATATTTTCTATATGTATTCGTTATTTGGATATGGCAGAAGGTATAAAGGTTTAATGTTAAAATTTTATTGTCAGGACTTATCAAATATAATCTCTTAAGATTAATGCGAAATATAAAAACACTTAACCTCTTATAGGTATATTATATAAAAAACCCTGGATAAAGTTTTATGGGTTAGAAAAATTGAAAAATTCATATTATTTTAACAACACAGTATGAATGAATTAAACTTTCACATCAAAATGTAAATAAAGATAATTTTATCTTTTTGTGTACATAACATATACAAAATTAATTAGCTTTTTAATTAAAAGTAAACTTTTTTTTTATATGTTTATAAATATTTCCGGTGTTTATATTTCACTTTCCATATGGCACCAAAAATAATTATTATATGTTTTGATTTTCATAAAATTATCATTTTGTTGAAGAATTATTCTAAAAAGTAAAGCGTAGAATGGAAGAAACTTTTTTGTTTTTTTCAAAATCCTTTCAATTCTAAAAATTTATTACTGATTGTGAGAACATATTACAGGTACAAGCAGGGGCGGATTTACGAATATGCCGCCCCTAGGCAGTTTTATTGAAATTTAAATAAGAAACAAACTGTATTATTTAATTAGCTCACTTTACTTATTCTTTTTTTCTAAATTTTTTATTTATGAATTTATCGAATGTACCTTCAAATTAAATTTTTTTTTAACACGTCGTTGTCGATGTACATAATTGAAATGTAATTTATTTTGTTTCTTTCAATTGTGATCGAAGATAAGTTTTAATTCTATTCAAAGAAAAAAACGAGTTTCCAGCAGAACAATGTACTAGTGACAGATAAATTCTGAAAATTATTTCCACATTTCGAAATACGTTCTTAAATATTTATTCAATCCTACGGGAGCGGGCCTCTTTGCAAATTCCATATTGCAAAAGTCTATTTGGCCGAAAGCCACTTATCAAATTTATATGTTTCGCAAATCTCCATTTCGCAAAAAAAACTCTTTAACAAAATTCCATTTGGCCTAATGCGACACTTCGCAAAAAGATATTTCTCAAAATACCAATTCACAACATTATATTAATTGAGACACTTCGCAAAAGTATAGCTTAACAAATTTTTTTATATTGCACAAATATGATGAATAGAATATTAAAGGTTTTTTTTAACTGTAGAGATTCCTGTAAAAAAAAAAAGCATGTAGGATTTTATAAAAAAATATATATTAAGTATTAATTTTTTAATATTATTTCTTATATTTACAAACTGGATTTGTATTAACTATATTAAAAAAACAGATATTAAAAATTCAATAAAATTTCTTAAAATTAAAATGCATATAATTGGAATTGTTTAATTTAATAATATGCATTTATGATAATGCAACATATTTTAGTGCATGCTAAATATACATTTCGCAACTACCCTTTTTGTAGTAATTCACATTTCGCGCGCTCGCGCGAAATTTGAATTACGCGAAAAAGGGTAGTTGCGAAATGTATATTTTGCCAAAAGTAGTAGTTGCGAAATGTCCTTATGCTAACTGGAAGTTGTTAACTGTCTCATTAGGCTAAAGCGAACGTTTGTTAACTATCCGTTTTGCGAAGTGGTTCTTTTGCGAAGTGTCTTTTTTGCCAAATGGAATTAGGCAAAATGTCTTTTTGCGAAAAGTCTTTCGGCGATTCGGGTAACACCCAATCCTACACAGAAAAAAATTTGCTCGTACTAATAACTAAATAATTCGTTAAAATCAACGAAAAATTCGTTATTTTGGCTACAACGAACATTTCGTTGAAAAAAGTTCGTAGTTCGTTAAAAAAGTTCGTTATACCCCAAAACCAAAAACCTTTCAAATTCTTCAGCAAAAACACCGCAAAGAAAAAATTTACTAGACTAAATTTTTTTTTTATTTATTTAATTTTTTATTTATTTCTTTTTTATTTTTTTATTATTTTTTTTTTTATTTTATTTTTTTATTTTTTTTATTTTTTTTTATTTTTTTTTTATTTTTTTTTATTTATTTTTTTTTTTTTTATTTTATTTATTTTTTTTATTTATTAATTTTTTTTATTTATGTTTCTATTTTTTTTATTTATTTTTTAAATTTTTTTATTTAATTTTTTTTTTAATAATTTTTTTTATGCCCGCTTGTGGCTTCGAACCACTGTCATAAACATTGCAATCCATCAACTCTGCCACTGAGCTATGAACTAAATTTACGGCAATGTGTAAAATGGAAAATATAAGTTCTGTATGGATTGAAATTTTTGTTTCCCGTATTTAACGATAACGAACTTTTTTAACGAGTACTAAAAATGAAAAAAATGTTCGTAATAAGAAAATAAACGAAATTTACGTTACAAAAACGTAATTATTCATTATTTTTCGTTATCTTAACGAGAATGTCATTAACGAACTTTTTTGACGTAATGAGTACGAGCAAATTTTTTTCTGTGTACAAATAGAAAAATTTATTTAATTTAAAATTAATTAAATTTTTTTTTTTATCTGTTTTATGTTATATTTTGCCGCTCCTTTAAATCTGCCGCCCTAGGCAGGTGCCTAGTGTGCCTATTCGTAAATCCTGCGCTGGGTACAAGAGAACATTAGAGTTAGATACAATATGAACTGTGATAAATTTATATAATATGAAGAGGAATAAAATAGAAAAATGTCCATACAGTTCGAAAAACATGGATTCAAGCTTTTTCATTCAACTATAATATGGTTTTAAACCGCAGAAATAATGAACAAACTAAAACATAAATTAAAAGAAAATGTTTTGGCAATTAAAATTTTATATAAGAATTTTAGATACATGTATAATGTACAAAACATACTAACTAAATGTGGTATCGTGTAATTTTAAATTAAAAGAAAAAATATTAAATTATATTGCATATATAATATGATATATTATATTATACCGTAGGCGTAGTGCAATTTATATTTCTCAAAAAGAAAATTTTTATCACAAATTAAATTACTTTGAAGAAAATGTTTTTAGATTTTCAAGCAAATTAAATTAACTATTTGCTGAAATGGGAAAATGAATTAAAATGAGTTTCTCGTTTGTTAAAATGGAACATCTTACATTATGTTAAATGTGTGTGCTAATATAATTTGTGATTATAAATACAAGAACGCAGATATTGCGATCATTTTCGATATAATAATAAATTCAAGTTCCAGCTCTGTTTACCGTAATATACACCATTTTTCAAATGAAAATAACTTATTTCAAATAAATTAGAGAAATATTTTTATTTTTAATATAAAGTTAAGTATCCCCATCTTATCAACAGCATGCAACTTTTTCGCCCTACCTTCAGCTAATGGTAAAAATAAGAATCTGCTCCAAAGTATAATCAAATTATTTTGAGAGATCGATGCCAAAAATTAACGAAGAATTAGAAGTAGGAAGTACCTAATATACATGGCAATAACAAATATTGGCGCTGACTAGGAGGATTGCATTTGGGCATATATTAAATATTTCATTTATTTTGGATTATTGTAGATTACAGAATTGTAGCAAAAAATACCTAAAATGCTTTATTTAAGAACATTATGCTTAAGACAAACTTTATTTGATTATCATTTTCTACATTTCGTAAATATTTCCTAAAAAAAAAGAAATAAAATTTACAAACCAATTTTAAGATAATTCATATTAAATCCAATTTAAATAGAAATTTGTAAATTACTTGTTATTTATTTTCCAGGACACAATTTCTTAATAGTATATCCATTTTAGTGTAGTATACATATTTATCAAAATAAACATATGTAAATAAATTTTACTCAAAGCTTCTCTAAAGGCATTAAAATATTTGCATAAACTTTAATAAAAAGAATAATTTTACAATTTTATGGTAAATAGTATATCTTATATTTAAACAAATAATTTATTCTCTAATTTATTAAAAGGTGGAATAATTTTATTCTTACATCTAAAATTTATTTTTTTTTTTATTTAATTCTTTTGAAGTTATAAAAGTAAGTTCTAAACTTTTATACATTTAAATTTTAGTTTTTCTTGCTTAAATTATGGTTTTACATATTGCGGAGCGTTTAGCTTATAATCTCTTATAGTAATTTTTTTTTTTGATAGAAGAAGCCTTTATTTACTTTTTAAACAAGTTATAATTTCGTTAGTACTTAGGTTACAAAGAAATTGTTTTAAAATTTTTAATCATAAGCCGTAAATAATTCAGACATGTGTTGAAAAATTTGTTGCGGTTTTAATGCTCAGTAAAATATCAATTAAATTTAATATTTTAATATTCCGGGAAAAAGTTTTTCCTCACTGCAATTTCTATCTAATGGTTATTTTTCTTAAAAAAAATAAAAATAAAAATTATCTAGAATTCCAATTATGAATAAAAAAGTTTATAAAATTTTCTACATATTTTTGTTTGTTTTTCATTATATATGAATGGTGCAAAATTATTTTCCTACAACGTGAATTATAATGAGAGAATAAGAATTTCTTTTAAGAATGAGATTATGACTTATTTTACTAATAATTTCTTCTTATAATTTATCTAGAAAAAATTACGAAGAATCTTATTTTATTAGCTTGAAAAATAATTATTTTATATAGATTCAAACATAATTTCTTAGCAAATGGAATAGTTCTCTACTCTAGCTAGAGTCTAGGTGACTATATTATTTCGCCATGTTGGAAAATCCAATAAGAATTTGTTGTGTCAAATCAAAAGTTTGAATTAATTACTTCAAGTATTTTCATCACAATTCCCTTTACTATACATAGTTACACATTTTACATAATAACTTTATACTAATGATAAAAAGTGAGAATGTAAATCCAGTTGAAAATTGTTAAGGTCGGAATTATTTTCAGAATTTGGAAAATTGCAAATTCTATAAAGTTTGAAACCGTGATCATTTGTTTGCACTCGATAAGCTCATATTTATTTTCTTATATATAATCGACTGCAGTAGAAAATGCATTGTGTATACACCTTTTTTGAACTGATTTATATACATATGTTTCTTTTGTAAATTATAGTAATTTCAATTTAAAAAATAAATCATTATTAAAGCATTTCATTCATAAAAAAAATTATTTATTTTAAATATTTTTTTTTATTCAAACTGTTTAAGTCATCAAGAAAGCATTATTGAAGTAATGAAAACGCAACTTGAACCATTTTCAAGATTTTTCGCAATTAAAAAAAGATATACACTTACATTATAAATATAATTTTTTTTTTTAGGTTTCTTCGTAAACACAAATTATTTTGCAACCATATGCAAATATATACTTTTAATTTATTTTCCATTGAATGTAAACTTTTAAAGAGTATTTATGAAAAAAAAATAGACGAGTATTTTCCAGAATCTTGATTATGGGAAAGGATTCTGAAGAAATCTCGTAGAAACATAATTCAGAATTTTCGGTATTTAAATTTGATACTTAGAGATCAGGAACCGATTAAGAGTTCGTAGCTGGTGCTCTTTAAAATTGATTTTTTTTCAAAAACAGTTCGCACTGCATATTAATTATATTACATTTGTGCTACAATTTATACTAGATTAATCATAATATAATCCTCAAAACTATTTAATTGTTTATCCTCTTAATCATTATAATGACATTTATAAAGGTTAAATTTAATTAAGTTTTAATATCTAAAGTTAATATCAAATTTAGTAAAAAATTTAGTGGAGAAGCCTTGAATTGGTTTTTTCACCCAATTTAATATAAATATGAATCAAATTGACATTTATGAAATTCAATAGATTTTTAATAAACACAGAAATATTATGCTAATCAGATAATGTGTAAAATGTGTTGTATATTTCTATGTTTATAAATACATAAAAATAAACGTTATTTGATGCTTAAACAAAAAAAACAACGCATAATGTATGGCTTTCAGACAAATAAATCTTCCGAGAAACTCGAAATCTAATGAGTATTCAATATCCAAACAACATCCCTATCATAGTGAATTTATCAAAATAAATTATAAACTTATTTTTAAATTATTTTCTTGATAGGTCGTTTTTAATTAAATAAGAAAATGAGATACTTTAATAACATCACTAAAAATAATTTCACAAATGACCTTAAGACTGATATGAGAAGTCAAGGTCCTAAACAGATTATAGATGGAAAAGATATAAAGACCCTAGAAAAATTTCATGAACTAGAGTTACGGTAGGATGAGCACAAATTAGTCAGAGTTGAAGTTTAGTTAACCCCAAAAATTAAACATCCTTAACTTTGGGTAAAAATATCAACTTCAGCTTCAGCATAATAATGCAACTACTGCGTACAATGTTTATCTTAATATACTTCTTCTTACATTTTTTAAAATGATGTTTTAATGTTTAAAAGGCAATTAAAATTTTACATGGAAAAAACGGTAGTAAATTCCTTGGTGAATTTAATTAAATAATTTATAATAAAATACTTATTATAAAAAAAATTACTTTTTAATTTTTTTTTATCAATTGAATCGTTTAAATACTTTTAAAAATAATAATGAAGTAAGAAACAGCAGTTTGGTTTTTTTTTTTTGTTCTCAGTTCAACCACAGTGCAACCACAGGCATTTTCGACTACATCATGTAAGCAGTTGACTTCTTTTCTACCACATTCCGACCACGGTTGGACTATCATGAACTGAGATAAAAGATTGCTAAAATCATGTAAAATCTGAATAAATCATGGAAAAAAAGGACTTGTTTTTGATCCGTTCGCCTTTTTTCTGGAATCGTGTATTTTTTTTGCATAATTTTTAGATGTTTTTCATGCACATAACAATTAACTTTACTTCATGAAAGAAATATTGTTTGCGTGAATGAAGAAACAATAAGACATTGCAATGTGCGAGTTTTTTGATAATTCGTGTAAAAGAAACACGAATCAAGAAACGTATGACTTGAAAAATACATTTTCGATTTCAATAGCTCAGTCTATAGGCAGTGGTGATATTCAGCCGGTACGGTTGTTAAAATTTTCAAAATTGTCCGTACCGGTTGTTGTATATTATGTTTTTGATTTAACAATGTTTTAAAGTTATAAAATGATTGATTTTTTGTGTATTTTGTGATATTGAAACTATTTTACGGACCAAATCAACAAAAAAAAATTTAAATTACTATAATATATTAAATCCAGAAACATGGCTGGTTAATATTGTTGAAGCACCATGGATTGAAGGTGAAAATATATTAAAGCAGTTGAATAAAATTACCAAATACATCATTCCAGTACACCGAAAAAATTATCTTACTTGTAGTTAGTATAAAGTGACGTAGGGATATTGATTTTCTTGTGTCTAGGACATTAAATTTCCCCTCTTTTAAAAGTTGTAACAAGAATATTGTGTTTTCTGTAAAACAGTAATATACTCTAATCTCGAATGATATCCTTATAGTGAGTATGATTATTTGGAGATTTTTGAAGCGTTAGGTCTTTTTGTAAGCTTGAACGTAGTTGAGACAAATACATTATCCTTATAGCAATTATAAATTTTTTAAAACTTAAGCTAAGATAAGCCAATTCATACCTTTCCTAAATTTATAATTATTGAGTTACGTTAAATAAAACCTTCAGAGAAGGATATTATATTTATTTAAGTCGTAATGTATTTGCGAATAATATAAAATTAAAATAAATAACGTTGAAGTAAGAATAATAGTTTATTCTTCAGCTTTAAATGAACTTATTATAATCAATATATACTTGTTATTATCTTATGATGAAATTAAACCGATGTCATAATGCATTTATTTCAGGAACATTATACTATTTACAAATAAATATATATTTGCTACGCGTACATGATCATACTAAAAGTGAGGATATTATTCTTAATGCAAGTTTTCAGTTTAACTATTTATAAGCACAGAGAGATAGAGATGTACTTTTGAAGAAACGAATTTTACTTATAAGCAGAATGATATTTCCACTCCTCCCTAGTATGGTATTTATATATTATACAAATACCACACTAGCAACGAGTGGAAACTTCGTTTCTTAATTAGTACATCTGTATTGGGTATCATTTTCTCGGTGATGTGGCCATATCAGTTCTTCAAATATGATTTGTATTTAATTTTATAAAATCAAGTACATACGCTCAAATCAGTTTCTGATGTAAAACCGTCTTGATTACGTTTACCTTATGCTCGTAATTTGTTATTTCTAAGTCTGCAAAAGAAATTAAATCAAGTAAGTTTAAAATTATTTTTGTCATAAGTTTCTAATTTTACTGCTAGAAGAATGCTTCTGAAAATGAAAATTTATTAAACAAATAATTATTTTTTTCGAAATATTAATATTTAATTGTCAGTAATTTATTTCAATTTAGTTAATATAATATAAGAATATGTACTTATTAAGAAAAAAAGAAATATTTTTCAATAAAGAATGCTATATTATTAAAAATATTTGTTCACTTGAAAAGTGTTTTTAAATTAACATTGTAAAGTAATACGTCAAATTTTTTTGTAATTTAATAAAATGTCTTTAAGCGATTCTAGTTCCAATCCAAGCTAGTAGTTTTTACCAATCTAATTTACTTTAATTAGTTAAAATCCGTGACATATTTTTCATATACATTCAATACTTTTAATGTTGCTAGCATTTTCTTATTCAAGTAGTCAGTCTTCAGTTTTTGCTTACCCCATTTCAATTTGAATCTAAAAAGAAAACATTAAAACACAATAAGATTAAAGCATATTAAAAAATTTATTGATTAAATGCGGTTTGAAGTTATTACTATCGTCTAAATTGCTTGGAGAACATTATTTTTGGTGTGTAAATTGAAAAAAAAAATTTTGAGCTAAACCTTAAAAATTTTATACATATGTATATATAAATATTATTAACATAAATGTTATTAATATAAATATAAATATTAAATATTAAATATTAAATATTAAATATTAAATATTAAATATTAAATATTAATGTAAGATCTAGAAAATAATTATACAGTGCAATGTTAAATGTTAAATGTTCTCCTACTCACAAGTAGTTTTAATTATTTCGAAATTTTTAGTTCTTAGCTCATTTTCTATAGTCTCTATATTAAACTAATAAACTTTCGATTCGGATCGAATTAATGCCAAATTATTCATAATCTTGTTCGCTTTCATCCAAGCTGGATGGATACAACAATTCCTAATTACGGAGTTGTTTTATCTAGCCCAAGGCTAGATAAAATTTTGAATTTAAAAGTTTTTTGAAAGTTTAATTAAATGCCCATAAAATTACTATAATTTATATTGAATGCGCTGAAAAAACTTTGATTTCCCCGACTAGTCTCTGTAATAGAGTGAACCTTAAACTCGAAAGTATTTGAACTTGTTTAATGTGAGATTAGTGTTTTTTATACATTATTAATTTTTAGCACCTATTTAATTTCGTTATGTACTCACATTTAAAGTTTTTTGTGAAATTGGTTCATTTCAGTGTTTTAGAATAATTGTTCCTAAAACCAATATTTTTAATGCAGCAAAATAAGTTGCGTAGACGCCACTATAAAAAAAACAATTTTTCTGGTTTATAGTATTTCAAATAGGTACAGTAAAAAAAAATTACTTACTTTTATGAGGCGATTAAATGTCCAAGTCTTCCTTTCCTTAGTTGCCTTATCGATAATAAATGTACATTTCGGTTGACTCGGCTCATATTTGTTCACCTTGCAGTTCCAGTCCTATTTAATTTAAATTTGATTAGTAGTTAGAAAATAAAAGTGTGATTTGAAAAGCAAAAGCGGAAGGCATTTTAAAAAAGTAGCCTCTTTTAGATTTGCGTAAAAAAAATGTAAATTTTTTCATTTAATTTTTTTTAGGTGAAAAATAAAATAGATAAATAATTAAGAAATTTACCAACGAATTTCCATCTGAAACAAAACTTATAAAACATAAAAAAATTGGGCCAAATTATTTTTTATACTAGATAAATCATTATTACTTACCTAAAAATTTCCTCGTCGCCATCGCATCAGCATTAAATTTTAATTATTTTCAGTCATTACTTAATTACTATTTAATTTATTTCTGGAAAAATTTCAGTTTTTTGTAACAAAATTCGCGAAAAAAAAACTTGTTTACTTCAAAACCAAAATTGAACTAATTTTTCAATTTGATTGGCTTGGCTTGGACAGTACCGTAAGTTTTTCTAAAAACAAAATAATATACTTGGTGCAGGTATATTGTTATCTTTAGGAATTGATTTTTTTTGTATTGATATTATTATACTTAAACCTCGAATAATAAAGTTGTAACGAGTATAATTTTATGTGCGATGAAGTGAAATCTGTATTCCCTTTTAAAACAAATAACTCCTGGTGAAGTTAACAAATAATAATTGATTAATTCATAAATTAAGGTGGATCAATTTTTTTATTAATAAGATGTATTATGTTATTTAGTTAAAAACATTGCTTATAGTAAAAAAACAAATTGTACCAGTTAATTTAAAATTTTTGATTGCATATTTTCAACTTTGCGTATATCCAATGTTGATTGAATAGGTATTATATTAATTAATATTATAATAAATTTGTTTGAAATTATAATATGTTGAAATTTGAATGTAAAAAATATTATTGTATTGAATTGAGGGACCATATTTCGTTTGACTCAATACAATTACGGTTCAATCCGATATTTTGTAATAATAAATCATAATAAATCATTTATTTCGTTCAACATTATTGTAAGTATTTTCATTATTTAATCGGTTTTCAATTTTCATACCAAATAAATTATTAGCCCTAAATTCAATTCACATTTAGAATGAAGAGTTAATATTCCTTTAAATCATTATGACATTATTTGAAGATACGTTTATAAAATTATTCATAATATTCTTTCCAAAAGCAAAAAATATTATTATAATTATCGCTTTATGTAAATATTAAAAGATATTAAACGCCCTACAAAAATCAACAGCCTGTCTAACACAAAGAGTGTTGCAAAAATTATATTTAGAAAAGTTTAATAATCAATTCAAAAATTCGTTCCACCTTAACAATTATTAATTTTGTGATTTTTAAATTTTGATACACCTGGTGTGAGTATATTTATAATTTCCAGGAATTAATTTTCTTTGGGTCCATACTATTATCCTCATACTAGGAACAAAAAACTTAAAACAAATATATTTTTCCGACAGATAAATAAACTTCTGATATGTAAACAAATAATAATTAATTGGTTTAAAATTAAAGATAGATTAAATATTTTTATTAACAAGATCAGCAGTTATTAATCATACCGTCGATATTTAGTTAAAATAAAACTCATCAACTTCAAAAGCAATGACCATATATTTTAAGAAATTTGAAGTTAGAATAATTATACATAACATAAATATATATGTACGTCAAAACGGGACCTTTCAAACTACATTCGCATTTTCTTTTTCTTTAAAGAAAATTTTGTCTGAAAATTTCTAAAAGTTAGATTTTTCATACAAAACCGGTCACCGGTATTTTTATAAAAACAGTTTTTTTTTTTTTTTTTAACGTTTTGATTTTAATAGAAGAAAAATAATTGGAAGTATGAAATTAATTATGTACTAACAAAGTCTAGAAAAGTATAAACTTGTATTGACATAAAAATACTTATGTAGGTATGCATAAAGAGTTCATACAAAGCTTGAAAATTTATTTTGTAAAGAAAATGGAACTTTGATTAATTCATTTTTGAGTCAAAAAAGACTCAATAACGAAATAAAAATTATTTACAACATTATGTACCACTGTTATTTTTATAATAGAAATGATAGTTATAATAACCAATATATTCTCCATCATTTCCAATTCGATAAAGTTATTCATATCGATATGGTTGCGAGATGCTTTTTATCTAGGTCGTTAATTTCTAGATACAAATACATAGTAACCTCATCTAAACATTCTGAACATTTAAAATTAGATAAGTTTATTTTATCCTTCGGGCGAGGTCGAAAAACAAATTTTTCTTGCAACAAGTTATGAATATTGTAACAGTACCTTCTCCCAGTCAGAATTTTTTTACATCAATATTGTTGGAAGTTAAATAAGATTCGTATAAGCTGAGGAGCAAACTTTTCCTTATACCAATAACTTTGTGATAAATACTCTTTATAATATATTTCACACAAGTATGTGCTGTACTCGAAAAAAACCCTTGACATTCTTTTGGGAACTTATTTTTCCTTACGAGAACTACATTTTCTTTTGCGCCAGGTAACGCTAAATAAATATTCTTATGCGTATGTCACCGTGGTTAATGTTTAGGACATTAGGCCCATGAAAAGAAGGGAAATTTTCACCTTACTTGCAACAAGTATCATGTGTAAAGAACAATAAACATATCCTTGACAAAAATATATTTGATATTACTACAAGACTTTTATTTTTTTTATTTTTTTCAGTGTAACCGAATTTCGAGATTTTGTTGATATGCGAGATATAGAAAATAAAACTTTGTGCAAATTTTTGACAAAGTAAATCAGACAAAGCATTAAATTAAAAAAAAAATAAATTATTTATTAAACATTAATTTTTATAATTAAATTATTTGACGTTTCGATGTTTGGTTCACATCCTCATCAGAAATTTTTGGTATTTTTTATTTATTTTTTTTGTATTTTTTTCTTTATTTTTACAGAAAAAATAAATAAAAAATAACCAACATTTCTGATGAGGATGTGAACCAAACATCGAAACGTCAAATAAATTAATTATAAAAACTAATGTATAATAAAGAACAAATTTCTTTTTTAAAAATTTAATAGTTTGTCTGATTTAATTGGTCAAAAATTTACACAAAATTAATAAATAACACGAAAATAAAACTTATTATAAAACTATTATGAGAGCTAAAAGAATTTTAAATGTAATTGCTGTTTATTCCGCCGAAGCTGAATGAGGATTCAGCACAATGAATAATATAATTTATGATAAGAGAAATTCTTTATTAATTAAAACTACCACTCATTTAATGACGCTAAATTTAATGGGCAAACCAATGGAACATTTTGACCACATGTTAAATTTTGGTTGCGACAAGTGGCAAGTGACAAACGGGTTAAAAATTCTGCTCCAATTGTGCCGTGCAATAACCAAAATTTTATTTGGACATTATTTAATTAAATTTTTTTTTTACCTTAATAAATATTTTTTATATGTATAAATAAATATTGAATAATATTTTTCTTAAGCGTACCGGTTGTTAAAATTTTCGAATATCACCACTGCCTATAGGCAATGTTGAGGACCCAGGTTCGAATCTGTAAGAGGACAATTATGCGAAAAAAAAAAATGTTTTTTTTATATTTATTATTTTTCATTTTATTTTATTTTTTTTTATTTTTACTTGTTTTTTTTTAATTTTTTTTTTATTTTTTTTTATTTTTATTTTATTTTTTTTTTTTCATTATATTTTTTTTTATTTTTATTTTTTTTTATAATTTTTTATTTATATGTATTTATTAAATTTAATTTCATTAAAAATTTAATTAATTTATTTGATTTTTCTCATGCCCTCTTGGGGATTCGAACCTTGTTCTTTTGCATTGCAAACGGTCAACTCTACCACTAGGCTAAGCAATTAAAATTTAGAATGTGTGTAAAATAGAAAATATAAATTCTATACAGACTATAATATCTTTCTTAAGATTTAAAAAAAATTTTTATTTATGAATTTATCGAATGTGTCGTCAAATTAAATTTTTTTAACACGTCGTTGTCGATGTGCATACTTGAATCTAATTTAATTTCGTTTCTTTCAATTGTGATCGAAG
This sequence comes from Hybos culiciformis, assembly GCA_964007475.1. Taxonomy (NCBI): domain Eukaryota; kingdom Metazoa; phylum Arthropoda; class Insecta; order Diptera; family Hybotidae; genus Hybos; species Hybos culiciformis. The sequence goes on from OZ023273.1 coordinate 103,524,929, forward strand.
ATAAGTTTTAATTCTATTCAAAGAAGAAAACCAGCTTCCAGCAGAACAATGAGCTAGTGACTGATAAATTCTGAAGATTATTTCCACATTTCGAAATACGTTCTTATTATTTTTTTTTAGATTAGCTACATATTCAATCCTACAAATAGAAAAATTTATTTATTTGAAAATTTAAATTTTCTTTTTATCGGTTTTATGTTATATTTTGCCGTTCATTTAAATCTGCCGCCCTAGGCAGGTGCCTAATGTGCCTATTCGTAAATCCTGCGCTGACTGTAACCATAGAATATGAAAAAATTATTATCAAATAAGAAATCTATTCGCAAAGAATCATGTTTTTAATTTTCATGTTTCGTTAAAAAAAAAAATACACAAACGAAGGAAAAAATTCTTAAACTGTGTTAGAATCACATGGACTAATTATTTACTTCAATTAAGAAATATTTACATAAATGGAGAAATAATTACATGATTAATGAAAATAAGCCCATTAAATCTAGCAAAATAAGTTTACTTGAATCATTGAAAAAGACATAAATAACAGACGATTAAAAATTGGAAAATTCAAGCAAGTATTTAACAAATCAAGTGAATTCGCTTTGAATTATGAGAACTTCGTTTTTTTATTAAATTTTAGTGATTATGAAAGTGTATTGCACGATTGTAGATTTTTTTTCCCTCAGTGTGTAAACTAAGTAAATTAGACCCGAATAGTGAATAATCTCATATTAAATATCGAAATATCGTAACACGTTCGGTGATTTTTTTCCACAGAGTTTTCATCAGTAAGACCGATAATAACATTTCTCCAATTTTATGGAAGATTTTCAGTGAATCAGTTTTTAATTAAAAAATGACAAATTGAGAAATAAAAAACAAATTGAGATGTATTTTTATAAAATTTCTTTATATTTTTTTTTTTATACATAAAATTTTTATCCTGTTATAGGTACAAATAATTTAATTAAAACTTAACTTTTTTAAAATGAACATTTTTTTTTTTTACAATAAAATACTGATGATACAAACAAATTATTTACAGTTTTTCTTTAAATAAAAAACAATCATAATTATAAATTTAAGAACATAAAACACATAATTTAGTTTTTTATTTTGGTCTTATTGACCGATTTACACAAATAATTGTATTTTTTTTAATTAATTTTTATTTTTATAAAAAAAAATTTAATCAAATCGATTGTACCTACCCTTGAAGTCTATCTTTTTTTTTCTTAATTCTTATTCAGAACTATCAAGTAGTGCCTAGTTTTTGTAAAATTCACAATAATTTTCATCAAAAATTAAAAAAAGATAAAAAAAAGATTATACTAATAAAAAAAAGATTTTATGAAATGAAACCTACTGGTTTTAAAAGACATTGTATCTCTCTTATTTTCAATGCAATGTTCTGCTATTATATAAAATTAAATTAATAGCACAAAGAATAATTAATTATTTTCGAAGCTTAAAGGACAAATTTTATAATTATGGAAATATTAGTTGGAAATGTATTTTGTTTTATTTTGATAGTTTCTTATAACCTATTTCCATTAGTGGAATATTTGTGGAATATTCAGTTTTCCGGAATATTTCAGGTAAATTTCCATATAAAAATAAATTCCTGTATTTCTATTTCCCTTTTTCATATTCCACTTAAGTTAGGGTTCGGATTCCAAATTTATCAAAAAAAGTACATAATTTATGAAAAAAAGTACATTTTTAGGGCTTTTTTAAATTATTTTTTGGTTGGTCAGAATTTTTTTTGTCAAAGTGACAAAAAAATAAATAAAAAAACCTAATTAAATTTTTTTTTATATCAAAAGATAATAAAAAAAAATTATTCAATTTTTTTATTTTGTAAAAGTCAATATATTCCACTTCGTATTCCACTTAATGTAATGGAAACGGTAAGTGAAATATCGGAATTTATGTGGGATATATTGGGTGAATGTAAATAGCTTATTAGAAACTATAATGAATAAAAATGTTTAAGAAAATATCTAAATAAAAATATAATTAAATTTTTTGAATTTACACGGACATTTAATGTAACATGGGTTAGGGAATATTTTGTCATTATCTCAAGTTGACCATTACACAATCATTTATTATTTGGGTATGTAACACCATCTCGAAAAAAAAAAAGCCGAAATTAAAAAATCTCGAAAAAAAAAAAACTCGAAAAAAAAAACTCGAAAAAAAAAATTTCGAAAAAAAAATCTCGAAAAAAAAAATGTCGAAAAAAAAAATCTCGAAAAAAAAAATTTCGAAAAAAAATATCTCGAATTTTTTTTTTTTTTTCAGCGCGCGCGCGATGCAAAAAAAAAAAAAATTCGAGATATTATCTTTTAGCTTTGACACAAAAAAATATTAGGAATTCTTATTTATTTATTTATTTATTTATTATAGTTCAGATCGAACTCAATACAATTTATATTTACATTAAATTTGCAATGAATTACATCATAAATTAAAAATTAAAAATATAATTAACAAATATAACAATTAATATATAAATATTCACAAACATAACTACAATCAAAAAATTGCTAGTCAAATAAAAATAAAATACATTTAAGTTGTCTAATTTTCTATAACAAAAGGAAAAAAAGGAGGGAAACAAATAAAAAGCTATATTTTATCACAAGAATTGCAGGCCAAGTCAATTACGGCAGTCCCCACCAACAAGAAAATGAAGCATTACACTTAATTATTACTGTATAGTCTCTTCTTTAAACAATACTTATTCAGATTAAAGTCAAAACAATCGCAGTACAGATTCGCTTCACCCATCATTCTATTCAGAGGTTCATTTACCCCATAAACTGTACGATGTCTCTGAACCTGAAAAATCTGAACAAATCTAAGCGATCGGTCGAAAATTAATCCTACTAAGTAGGTTAGAAGAAGAAATGTTTCCTGATATTAGTTGGTTTAAAAACACTATGTCCGCAACAATGCGCCTCTTTTCCAATGATTGTAGGTCAAGCCGTTGCAATCGTTCAGCGTAAGGAACCACAGATGTGACGGGGTAACTTGTTAGAGGTGAAGCTGGAGCAGGTTGACCTCTTAGTGCGAAACGTGAAAAATTTCTTTGAACGAATTCAACTCTGTGAATATGGACATCAAAATATGGGGACCAAACTTGTGAGGAGAATTCAAGTAAAGGACGAACCATACAAGTGAAAAGGGAGCGAGTTACTTTTGGATTGACAAATTCTTTTGACCATTTCTTAATAAATCCCAACATGGAATTAGATTTTGCCACGATGGTATTAACATGTTCTCGAAAATCAAGTTTTCAATCACAATAAACTCCCAAATCATTCCCCACCTTCACCCTTTCCACATCCACGCCATCTTTTCTATAGCAGAAGCTAATTGGGGTTAACTTTCTACTGAAAGAAATAGTCTGACATTTTCTACTGTTGAGAATCAAATTGTTTTTACAACACCATTTCTCAAAACTATCAACATCAAACTGAAGGAGCTCACAATCGTATGGTTGACTGACTGTTCTGAAGATCTTCATGTCATCTGCATAAGCATTCAAATAGCTATGTTTCAACACATAGACAGCGTCGTTAACTGTTATTATAAACAGAAGTGGGCCTAGATGACTCCCCTGCGGAACGCCAGATGTGGCAACGAAACCATCGGAAATAGATTCTCTGAATTGCACAAAATACTTTCTATTGGTTAGGTAGGATGAAATCCAATCACAGAACGTTTTAGGAAACCCCAAAGAATTCTTGAAGTAAACAAGAGACAGTTAATCCCGCTAATCCGTCCCATTTTTATTCCGCAACGGAATTGCTTCAGTATAATTTGACAAGAACGCAAAATAGCGTAGAACGCAAAATAGCGACGATTACGGGTCATAGCAACAAAATCGCACCTTGGAGTCTACAATTTAATTTCTTTGCTCTGAAAAGAGCAAATTTCAATGAAATGTAAATTATTGAGAATGGATGCGTGCGAATATCGTATAGTAAGGTCTAAATATGCAAAAAAAGAACGCAGGTTGCTTATGATATTCGAAGAAAAGCCTTTCCGCACCGGTTTATATTATTTGGAAAAGGCATAATATTAATTTATAATTTTTTGTTGTACGTACCTATGTTATTATGTATATTTAGATTGAAAATATTTTACTTTATTTTCAAATAAGTAAAAGAAAACAAAATTCCAAGGTGAAATCTTGATTTCTGTTTTCGAGTTTTTTCGAGATTTTTTTTATATTTTTCGAGATTAATTTTTTCGAGGTTTTTTTGTTTCGAGATTTTTTTTTCGAGATTTTTTTTTTTCGACATTCTAATACACTCCCTTATTATTTATATCGGTCAGTACTATGGCAAAAATTCTATTTCTCGAGGTTTAAAATAAAAAATATAATATTGCATTCAAGTAAAGAAATTGAACGCCTTTATTAGGAATAACTGGAAAAAAATAACCACTATTTAAAATACTATTTTGTAATTTTCTCCAGTACTTTATTGAATTCTTAAAATATCTTCATATTTTGTTTATTTTATGAGGTTTATGAATTAAAAATCATTTCAGTAATTAAAAATATCAAAAAAAAAAAGGAAAAAAATATTTTTTTCAAGGCAAGAAAATATCTTGATTTTAATAATACCGTTTAATCTGTAGGTTTAACCTACAGGCAGCTTTCTGGACTTTTTTTCATTTATGATTTTATTATTAATCATTAATTAATTGAGTAAAATAGTAAAGATGATAGTTGGGCCAGACATACTAAAACTAGGTCACCGACAATTAGGTCAAGGACCTTTCGTCGAAAAATAATTAGGTCACTAACTGTACATAAGAAACAACTGTACATAAGAAACTGTACATAAGAAACTAACTGTACATAAGAAACAATATAAAAAATTCTCATAATTTCTCAGATGTTTTTTAAATGATTCTATTAGCTCACTGCAATCTTCTTCTGATAAATAAAAAAATGTTTATAAATCTGTGTAACACTTTTTTATTAAGATAATTAGAAATAATTTCTACATAGAATGGTATTTCAATAAACAATCTACAAAAATATTATGCTTAGGTAAGAAAAAATAGTGATTAGATAATTTATCCAGGTTATTCAATTCACAAATTTTGAAGTAGTTTTTAATATAATCTGATACAAAAATTTCTTGTTCTTTATTGTGATATGAGTTTATTGAAATAAAATGCGATATATCCTTTAGATTCTGCCAATCTTTTGTAGAAAGTTTATAATTCAGGTTTTCTAGTTCTTCATCAGTTTTTAATCGTATGTTTATAAACTTTATCCATAATTTGTAATCAAATATTATTTTGAAATTTTCATTAATTACATTTAAAATAATTATACTTTTTATTGTTATTGGATCAAAACCTGAAGAAATTGATACAGAATGCTCTATATTTAAGAAATAAGTATACGATAGTAGCAAATTTGATTTTTCCATGCTGTTAACTGTGTTGCTAGAATTAAACTAAATGATTTTTATAATACTTCATTCTCTATATTTAAGAAATAAGTATACGATAGTAGCAAATTTGATTTTTCCATGCTGTTAACTGTGTTGCTAGAATTAAACTAAATGATTTTTATAATACTTCATTTTTTTTTATCCAAGAATTATATTCATTGTTAAAACCTAGCCATTTAACGTAAACTTTGTCACCTTTGGTTTGAATTATTTTTTCAACTAGGTAAATGTCTTTATCGGAAACCAATTGTAATTCCAATTCATAAAAGCCACCTCTTATAATATTATTTTGATAATCTTTCAGAATATACGTCACAGGATTTGTAAATTTTACTTCTACAACTCGAAAAATTTCATTACGCCAATTACCTAAATAACCTTTTTCAAAAACTCCCTTATGCTTCGATATTTTAACATAATCTCCAACTCTGAATTTTGTAGGTTTAACAATTTTTGGATCGGAATTGTATACAGAACGTAGAAGAAGCTCTTAATTTTTTTTCGTTACTTTATTTGGTCTCATTTTTATGGTACGATGATAAGTATTGTTATAATTTTTAACTTCTTGAGAAAGATGTTTAATCCAGTTATAACTTCCATTTTTATGAAATAATTTGTAGAGACGGGATTTTATTGTACGAATAACTCGGCTCAACAATTCCTGCTTTTATATGTGTGTATGTTCTATAATGATTTATATTATATTTTTCAGTCAGTTGCTTAAAGTGTGTGTTAAAAAATTCTGTACCTTCCTCAGAGTGAATATTTTTAGGAAAAGTTTTATTTTCTAAAAATATATTTTTCATTTCACTTGCAACTTCTACACTTCGTTTTGTTTTAAGAGGTTTTGCGTACAAAAATTTTGAAAATATATCGATAACAATCAAAATATATTTAAAATTTAAATTAAATTTTGCAAGATTGGTCATGTCAGCTAAATCAATTTGCCAAACGTCATTAACTCCTTTTTGTTTGTTAAGAACGTCTATGAAAATGTTTTCTTAAATTACGATGTATCTCATCAACAACAATTTCTTCATTATAGAACCGACGTTTTTACAAGAAAAATAAAGCGTTGAATACGCGTTATTTATATATTCGACAAAAAAGGCAAGAAAGTGCTTCAACACTATCAAAAATTTGCTAAATTAATCCCCAAAAAAATAATTTAAATAAGAAAAGCAAATGCATTGATTTTTTAATCAACACATAAAAAAGTTGTTTCATTTAAGTGTTATTTTTATTCGATATTCATTGTATTATTAACTATATTAAACTTATATTTTCCTGTACATATTTCCTGTATATAATTATGGTCATTAAAAATTTGTTGGTATTTATCAGGAATAAAGAAAACATGGTTCTGCAATTCAAATATCCATCTTTTGCCTCGTGAAGTGCTAATTTGACTTAATCCATCGATTGAATACGATTTATTAAATTCTACTTCAGACAACCTCAATATTGATTTTGATTTAAATGAATTGTTGATTGTAACAAAATCATTCCTCAGTGGTGTTGTTGGTTGTTCATTACAAAAATAATTTGATTGTGTTGACGTTGAAGCAGCATGGCTGAATGTTGATTCTTCAATACGTTGTCGTTTAAAACCATATGGAACTGAATCATAATTTTCCAAATATTTTCTTTTTTTTCTGATTTTGAAGTATATCTTTTTTCTTCTCTTACCGTTGTCACATTATGCTCCTTTGTTCTTCTAATATTATTCGTCAAAACTGTTACAGCAGTGTCATCATTTGATAATATAAGTTCTTTGATTTTGTCAAAATTTACTATTTGAGATGTTTCGTAATTTAAACAAATACCCTTTACCTAAGAAAAGCAAAAAATATTTTTTATTATTAAAGAATAATATGTTCTAATATAAAAGTCTTTATTACCTTGCAGATGGTTTTGGTGATGTTTTGTTCTGGGGAAAAAACTTTGTACGCATAATTCTTTGGGCCTCACTAACAAATTCCGTAATGTAGGCCTCTTTTCCGTAATCCTCCAACTCATTGTTCATTTCGCCTATTAAAACACCTGTTTTTGGTTCGTGTTCACCTTCTCGAGAGACATATATAACAGAATCCGTATCATAATAAAGATCATTCTCACCTAGTGCCTCTAAATATGAATATAATTTCAATCGAGCCTGGGCTGTAGTATATGCTGCTATACAGACATTAACTGTTGAAAGCTGTTCAAACGCCTCTTCTATATCTTCTGTTGTTACTACTAATGTTTCTTCATTAATTGGAAATATGTTGTTTATTAACTTTGAGGTATCCGTTATCAAACCATAAAACTCATCAGAACGATTTACAATGACTGTTTCTCGTTGACCGAACTTACCCCAAAATGAGTTTAATATTAACTTTGCTAAGAAGCGTAACCCATTTTTTTTTATAATTTTATCATATTCTAACATTATTCCCTCATTTAACACGTTGACGGACAGTTGCGTCTATAGCCGTCATAGTGTCTAGAGTCATAGTGTCTAGAGTCCGCTGGCGCCATGACGGTTGTAGCCGCAACCTAATTAAAGGTGCTGAATTAATCAAAATTAAGTGTAAAAGTGTAAAGAAAGAGTAAAACTATACTTCTAATATTCTAAAAATTACAAAAACATATAGTGTCAATTTTCGAATTTCACTTGTTTCTACTGTCCGTCAACGTGTTAAAATGAAATTCTCAATATATTGATTTTTTTCTTCTTCCGATTTACAAGTACTAGGCCAACCCGAAGATTCCTGCTTCAATTTTAAAAATTTATTCATCATTTCTGTAAATAAACCTGTTGAATTGTTTGTCTGATCATATTATTTTACTTCATATTGCCATATTTCATATATACACAATATTTTGTAACCCTTTTCTATAGCCTTTCGAATTTCATCAATTACAAAAGTTCCTATAATGCTTCTTTCAGAATCTGTGTGATGACAGTAGTTTTCTTGACTTTTGTCTAAACTACATTTATTACATAGAGAAAACATTAATTTATTATTTTATTTTAATGGCAAAACTCTTCAGGTGGTAGCACCTTACATTTTATTAATCCATCAATTTGATTTAAGACCAGAGCAGAACAATCATTATGTCCCACAAACACTTTAGGATGACCAATTGGAAATTTTCCATTTTTGCAAATATACGGATATAATGAGCAAACGTCTATGTATTTAATTTTTTCTCCACTTTTACACTTGTAATATAATGTAGTATTTCCAGTTCTGCCACCACAGAAAGCGTCACGAGGGTTAAGAGGAGTAAATACTAAAAGCGGATGATTTTCTAAAATTGACATTTCTGAATTCGTTTTCATTTCGTTTCTGAATTCACATTCCCATTTTTCAATGACTTCATATCCAAAAGGTCGTAAACGATTTGTTTTTTTCTGCGTTTCTTCATACCTGATATCAAGAGTTTTCAAATCATCATTCATTACTTTATGTCTATGATATTTTAAACATATACTGGATGACCATGATAATAACATCCATGAAACTCAAAAATTTGTCGTGTTTCCTCACAGAAACCGTCAACACGCATGCTATTTATTGTAACTTCTTTTTGTTTAGCCGCATATACAATATTTATTTTTCTTTTAATTTCTTCGTATATCAACCATTTAATAGCAACTTTAGATTGGTTATCACAATAACGATAACCTTGTTTAGGTATAATACCAATCGTGTTCGGTTCTAAAAAATTTCGTCGAAACACCAAGTTGCAAGCTGAAGCAATAGTAGTAGCTTCTACGAAAGGGCACACGTTGCACTCTTTCATCATCATTTTTCTAAAAGTGAGGCAGGCTTCTGTTAAAATAGTAACATCATTCACACAATATTCTACTAATTCTTTCTGCATCTCAAAACTGTTATTTTTATTATTATCATACCACTCTTGAAAAATTTCTCGTTCTTTTTTATCCATTGTATTGGAACAGTAAAATTCAATAGGTGGTAATTTTCCAACAAAATTTGAATTTTCTTTTTTGTTAAATAAATAAGGAAAATACCCTTTTTTTATTGTTACATTCAGACCAAATGCCTTTGGTAATTTTGATAAGCTCATAGGGAAGTAATTGAGCGAATCTATAAATTTAACATTATCCAATTTTTTTTTTATTTATTGTTTCAAAAGAATATAATTCATAGTACATTTCAAAGTAACAAAAAAATAATTTCATTTTTATATTATAATATAGTAAAAAAATAGGAAGAAAAATTCATTAAATATAGTAAAACCATGTTAAACAAGAAAAAAACTAACTTATTTATAATAGGAATTCATAGTAATTGGTTTGAACTTAACTTGCTTATAGTTTACAAATAAAAATATTCCAATTTTAAGTATCCGCTATATTAACTTAAAATAAAATGAGAAAATTTTAACATAAGACACTTGTTCTGTTACTATAATTAAAAATAAATTATTGCTCCAGCACCACAGAGGTATTATAGGAGCAGCATGAAAAAAAGTTTAGCAAACTAACTGTTAGTTACAGCGTAAATCTAGTTGTAAGAATATTTGTTTTTGAACGGATTAAATATATGAAGAGAAAATTTAGGTAATAAAGGAAAAAAATGTACCTAAAATGCAGTAAGTACAAAATAAATAAGTAAATTAAGTAAATTAAGTACGAGGTAAATGTAGTAGGAAACCTAATCCCAAACAAAAATATTTCAATCAGCACAACCAGCAATGATCCTTCAATATGTTCCGTGCATGTATGATTAAGTATGAAGATCAGAAAATTATCAAAAAAATCATTTGATATTATTAAAAGAAAGTACGGCTGGTGTGGATATTCTCTGATCCTCACATTTCTCAACAAACTCAGAAATACTGGAATAGCAATAATTTCTGGCCTCTATAGTCATCTAAAATTGTAAGAATTTAAGTATAATCATAGATTAAGAATACACCAAGATGGGAAGCTTCATACAACATTATTTTCGGTATTTTTTTAAGTCAATGTGTTAGTAAAACAAAATAAAATACGTGATAATTATCAATGTATGAAAAGAATTTTATTTAGTTTTACTAACACCTTCACAATAAAATACCAAAAAAGACTGAAAAAATGTTGTATGAAACTTCCCATCTTGGTGTATTCTTAATCTATGGTATAATTAATTATAAAGTATAAAAAATTACAAGACGAAAACAAGATCGAATCAAGAATTTAAGATTCAAAGATTACAATTGAGATTAAAAAATTAAAAATTAAAAATTAATATTTTATTAAAAATAGCAACAGAAATCAATATGTATCTCTGAGAACTTGATATACGCTAGATTAATTAAAGATTATTAAGATTAAAAAATGTGATGAGTGAAGAAAAAAGAAAACAAAAATTTTAAATTAAAATCAAAAAGAAAATAATAAAATAAAAAAGGCCCAAATTTAATAAGAGAAAAGTAAATTATTTTAAGTTGTTTAAAATTACGCCTCGTTCAATTTGTTGTGCTGATGTTGTTGTTGTTATTTCTGTGAATTTTTCTGCAGTTTGACTTATTAATTTGACTTATTAATAATGTTGTTGTTGTTATTTCTGTGATTATTTCTGCTGTTTGACTTATTAATACAATTTTCATTCGATTTGCTGTTAATACTAAATTTGTTTTTATTGGTGTTGTTGTTTATGTGATGATTGTTGTTGTTATTAGAGTTATTATTGTCTTTATTTGTATTATCCTATTTACATTATTTGAATTACTATCTTGGGTAGTGATTTTCTTGATCACTTCATCTTGTAATTAATTCTGGGTCGCTGTTGTCAGTAGTCCTAAAGAATATTTTGCCACCTTTAACAAATACATGTTTGATATTGTAATTTTTTAAAATTTTGGCATATTTAAGGAGTTCTAGGTTTTCTTTGGTAAGAGCCTCTTGAATTAGTATGTTTTCACCTAGTTTTTCCTTTATAACTTTCGATTTCTTTATAATTTGAAGCTTCTTTTCAAAAATGGAAAATTTGACCATGACGATGCAGTTAGTATTTGAACTATTTAAAACCTGGACGTGATGAATGTCAGAAACTTCCAGTTGTAACAAGGCGTTAGATGATGCTTGCACCAGTTTAATTTTTAAGTCTTCAGGTGACATATTTTTGAAGATTGCCCCCTTTAAGATAAGTTTATCTCTAATATTAAATTGTTTCAGCTGATTTATCTCAGTTTGCAGGGATTCCACCTCGTTTTCAACTTTCCTGACTGTATTAAATAATTTATTCACCTTTCCTTCAGTTTCTAGTTGTTGAGTAGATAGGTTGTCAACTTTATCTAGTAGGTTGGTTATACGTGGCATCATACCAGATGATTTTTTCATTTCGGAAAAAATAAATTCAATTTTTTCATTTATTGATGTACAGGAAGCAGAGACACAGTTAGGGCAAAGCCATGACAAGTTGAGATCATCCCCTATGTTAGAATACTCATCTGCAGTTAACGAAGTACAGCCTAGATGGATCCATTTTTTGCATTTTGTGCATTCAAGCGCATCATCGTCGTCATCAATTATTAGGTCGCAATAACTGCATAGATACATAACCTTTTTTTTCCCAGCTCCTGTGTTGACGTTGTTATTCTTGTTAATAGTCCCTCTCATTAATAATTCTGGTTTAATTTTTGTTTCCGTTAAAACATAATTTAAAATAAACTGATGATCGAAACTTTGTCCATTGTGCGCAATCACAACAACTTTTTTAAATTTCATTCTTCGATTTAATAAATATTCAATAAAATTTTGAATTGGGTTGACACATTTGAATATCAGTAATGACACATTTGAATATCAGTAGTCTCTAAACAAAAATTGCATCTTTGTTGGAAAACACATAAATTTGCTTCATGTAATTTTTATTTTCATCAATTTCTTGTTCCTGCTGTGTTTCAAGATCATTAAATATAAATAAAATACTTTTAAAAGTTGGATTTGAGTTATTTGGTTGAATAAAACACTTGTGGTCAACTGATTGATGCGGTTTGCATATATTACTGAAAATTTCATTACAAATGTGATCTCTTTTAGAACTAAAATATTTTAAACAATGAGGACACATTTTTAATAAATCACATAAACTCTTGTTTTCTTCTGATCCAATTTTATGATTATTGAAACAGCCTTCGTTTTCAAATTTGCGGTTGCCTTTATCACATTTTCTTTCTTTTTTACCCTTTTTGCATGTCGGGGATTTTTGACAACATGAGCACTTTTCAGAACAATAATGTTGATATTTTTTATTGTAAGAAATATGACATTTCACACAAAAGTAGTTGCACGCAAAAGCTGCGGTCAATGACGTTATAACATTATAATGACCTTGATGATAAAGTAAACCCACCTTGAGTACCTGGACAAAGTTCAGAGAAGGGCTATTAGATTGATAAACAATCATCAAACCACCAGCTCATTAACATCACTCAGTCACCGTCGCAATGTAGGTTCACTTTCCATTTTTTATAAATACCTTGTTGGAACGGATACGTGTTCCCTGGAAGTAAAAGCCCTACTTCCTTCACTTCAAGTATTTTCACGTCAAACACGTACCGCCTCAACGGCACACCCATATTCCTTAAAAATTCCCAGATAGGATAGAACGAGCTTCGGAGATTCGTTTTCAGTTCGCACCTCGAGAATGTGGAATGCTCTCCCAACAAAATTGTTCCCGACAGCTGGCGGTCGTTTGATTTACGACCTGCGCCGCTTTAAGAAGAGTGTAAATGATTACCTCCTAACTGTCCCACTTTTTAATCCCGTCTAAACTTCCTGTCCCCATTACCAAATCCATACTTCTTTAAGTATAAAAGGTATCCCACCTAGTGATTTGGTAACTTTAATAAAAAAAAAAAAAAAAAAAATTTAAATTTTTTCCATCTTTTTTTCCATTAAAAGATAATTCTTTTCCTTTTGATCCGTATGTGTACACCACTATATTGTAACCATTTAAATAATTTTGCAGGCCCTTTATTTCATTATGGCCAGCTCCTTCTTCACGAATGGTTACCTTAGAGTATTTTAGTGATTGTAATGTTTTTCTCGTTTGGATATTTTTGACATTGTTCCTTATTTTTTTATAATCGATATCTTGGTACACCAGCGCCTTAGAAACAATTAACGCTCTCGGTAAACACAAGTTATCATCATTATTAATAGAAACAATTCCCCGTCTTTTTAAACATTCTTCGGTGAATGTGTTGTATTCTAATAATCTTGTGTTTCCTTGGCCCACAGGTAATTTTACAAGCAAAACGTATCGTCAAATTTCAGTTCTTCTGCTTTTCTGAAAGTTAACCATCCAGGACTTCTATCTGCGAATGATTCTGGGCAAAATTTCATTCCTATCATGTCATTTTTATCTACTTCTGATACAATATGAACTACTATGTCATGAATTCCATTTTTGAAAATTCAAAGCATCTTCATTGTTTGGTATGTCTTTTATTTTGAAGTCTATTTTTCGGCCACTTAAGTTAAATTTTTTAACATGCGTTCGCATTTCACTTAAAATTTCAAAGTTCTTTTCACTCATCATTTTAATTATTTATATTTTTATCACAATAATTGAAATTTTAATATTTATTACGAAATTTTTTTCGAATATTTTTAAAAGTTTATAATTTTCACTTATAGTTTTTAGAGTTTTTTTTTATAACAACACACTTTTCACAACTTTAAATGATCATTTTAGTTAAAAAAAAACCTTAATTTTATGTTTCTATGTTTTAATTAAAAACACAACTATTTAAAATAACTAGCAAAGTTACTATTTATTAAAAATGTGATGTAAATTGTAAAATAGTTTTAAGAAAAAATAACTTGTGTAATATTTTTATTGACGCCCAAAAGAAAAGAACAGAAAGGAAAAAAATTCTTAGCACACTATCATCTTTAATCTTTTTTTGTTGTACAGAAAAAAGCAATGCAACTTGCATAATAGATAGTTATTTTCTTGTTCTGTTTCATTTAAAAAAAACAAGTTACCTAACAAGAATAATAATAATAATATACACACGATCTCTATAAATATAATCTCTGAGTGCTTTTTTTCATTATTATTATTAAATATAACTATTATGTGTAATTATTTATTGAAACAAAAAAAAAATTCCGACATTTATTAAAATATTTTAATTTTAGAAATATATGTAAAAAAAATTTAATTTGGTATATATTCATCAGTGTAAATTCATTTTTTAATTTTATTATGTAATCATAATAATGTGCATACACATTATCTTAAAACTAAATTTATCAATCACAAACACCCTAACTTTGTCAGTCTAAATATTTAACCAGTGAAAATAACTGGGTCTTAGAGTAAGTAATAATTTTAGTTCATTTAATATTTATGTGATCAGTTGATAAGATAAGTGAGTTCTTAACCATTCAACTTTAGGAAGTACAGGATTTGTGTTTATTAACGCAAGAAAAAATCCAAAATTAATGGAATTCAGCTTCTCTTGGGTAAATAAAAGTACATAATTTTTTAAATGCTGATAGTTCAGTTTATATTACGGTTACCACGAAATTCAATTTTGCAGAAAAATATCGAAACGAGAACGAAAAAAATATTTTTTTTAATGTCAATATTTTCAATGGCAATGACAATAGTTTCTTTTTTTTTTGTGAAAACTTCATTTCTTGTTTTTTCATTATTATTATTTAAGTTAAAAAAAAATTAAAATTTACACTAATAAGTTGTTGGTGCAAAAAAAAATTAAGACATCATATGGTAAACATAAACTTATAGTAGACATATTTTTAATATGATTTTAGCTTTTAATTTTTGAATATTATACATAACGCTTTTTAGGACTAAAATAAATGTAGCCCAAAAGGCTTCCAGTTTCAATATAACTTTTAACGTAAAAACTAGGTTAGACTATAATTAATAAGTATTCAATTTTTTTTTTTAACAAAAATCGTATAATTAATATTCGTCAATTTTATTTTTAATATCAGCTTCTATAAGTATATGTTATTATTGTTATGAATGATTTAATTTTATCTACGACTTTCATGATTCAAATGATTTTTAAAATTAATGCCTAAATTTAACAGACTGTTTCCATTGGAACTTTGGTGCTTGTTGTGTTGGTCAATGTATTGTGTGTTACAGTTTCACCAATCGACGACTCCACCAATCGACCAAACTCCACGACCAGTTTTAGAACTCCACATCCGTTTCAAAGCCGACCAGACCTGTTTGTGAAAATAAGTAAAATATTATTTATCCTTGAACCTAGTGAGATTTTATTTGTTTTTTTTTCAATCTGTATTATTAGTCATAAAATAATGCTTAACTCACTTGTGGTTGACAGCCGACTACAATGAAAATCAAAACACCTTGCAAAGCATTAACTAAATCTGGTACTACCCAAATTGTATCTGGTCCTCCAACCAGCCATGAAATGATATCGGCTATCCATGTTACTCCCATGACAATCACCAATTTTAAGCATACACGCCCTAAGGCAGCTCTGGAATGTTTCGGTTTAAGACTAAATTTGAATTATTTTTAAATATATTTATTATACTATATAATACGATACGACTACACTACTTTTGTACTAAGTATTAAAGGGAAACTAATTTAACTACTAACTAATTAACACAAAATTTTATTATATACCTTTCTGTGGTCGATTTTACATCATCTAATTTCCATAAACCACATGTTAATTGTCGTGCGGTTGAGGCAAAAAGAAGTAAATTAATACATAGTAAAACTCCGATTGGTCCAAAGAAATATGCCAATATTTCCATATCGCCTGGAAATAGAATTAATGACGTTTTTCATAATTTATCATAGAAAAAGCTTAGTTAGTTGAATTACGATTTTAAGTAAATATTTTATAATTACATATATATAAGGGTAATTTTCTCTAAACTGCACAATTTCAAAATATTTTTTCAAAAAAACATTTTTTTTTTTTTTTTTTAATTATTTTTATTGCATTTATACAGTATTTCTAAGCAATAAAATACAGTCACCAAACCGGTTTCAAGAAAAAATAAATTTAAAATTTAAGGTAGACAATAGGAGATAGGGGAAAGACAATAAGAGACAGGGGAATGACAACAAGAGACAGGGGGAATCGCAATCACATATTTTCCAAACGTTTAACTTTTTTTTTGCCCCCGGAAATTGAAAAATTTTCTCAGTTTAAAAAAAAATAATTCACCAATCTGGCAGCCCTGTTAAATATTCACAGATTGTGAAACTCAATGATCCCTGTCATTCCCCTGTCATAGCAGGTCATTCCTCTGCCCTAGCATCTCATTCCCCTGTCACAGCATGCCATTCCCCTGTCATAGCATGTCATTCCCCTGCCAAGGAAATGACAAGGGAATGACCGACAGGGGAATGACAAAAGGTAAGGTTTCTTACTACCAAAACCATATACTTACCAAAATGATCTAATTTTAAAGTTACCTTGGAAACGTAATTAAAACAATATTTAATTTTGAGTTTATGATTTGGTACAATATTAAGGCCAATAAGAGACACAGGGTAATGACAGTCAATTAAAATACTTACCAATATACAAGAGGTAATCACAAATCTTCCAGGTCCATGGTTGTTTCTGAAAACAAAACAATTCAAGATGGGGTCTCTGGGAACACAAGTGATCATCAGGTGGTAATACTAGCTAATATAAGTGTTGCCAGATATATAATATAATAAGTTTTTCTTTACGACAGGGGAATGACAAGAAAACCCAGGGACAACTTTAAATGTTGTCTACGGAAAAAAGAAATGATGGTATTTCATCAATTGTTAATTTTTTAGGTTTATATGACAGTAATTAATAATTTCAATCCTAGGTATCCAAAATATGTTGTTTTTAAATGCACTTTTAGAAGCTAGTTTGTGTAGTTTTTGAGCTAGGGACACACAGGGGAATGACAGTTCTTAGATAAATTATAAATTCTAAGTGGTCCATATTTATAAAAATTAATTTTTTTCGAGTGCTCTAGACAAAATGACATGTAATTGAAATATTGTTGCATTCGTTTCATTTTTATGCAAGCTTATATGAGTTATTTTTGCGAAGGACATAGAAAGTCGCTGTTTAGAGAAAATTACCCATAAGCATAATTTATTATATTTATTTACCTATGAACCAACATGTTTTTTCACCAAAACGCGGCCTTAGAAAACTATCATCTCCATGTGGTACTAAATCTAAAATTGCTGCTACACCAGAAATAATTAAAGGTACACCCCAAACGTAAACCATATAAATACGAAGTCGAAGTTTCTTCTGATTTTTTTCTAAAGATGAAGGACGAAAATCCCTGAAAAAAAATTCCAAGTTTTATATTTAAATGAATATTTTGCAAAAAAATATTTTTAAAATGGAAATTATTAAATCTTATTTATAAGGTTGATTCACACATATCAGTCACGTCAAAGATCCGTCTTCGTTCCGTCACCGTTAAGTCAATATCTTGACCGTCAATATCTTGACCTGTGTCTAAGTCACGTCACCGTTCCGTCCAGTTTTTTTAGATACAAAATAAAAAATAAAAACTTTGTTTTAGTTTGTTTTGCTTTCAATTTCAAAAATACCGTCAGTAAAAAAAAAATATATCGTCGGAAAGTAATTTAATTTTGACGGCTCGTTGACGGTGGGACGACTGATGGTTCGGTGACGTGACGGCGCCGGATGGGCGTAGACAGTTCATTTAAATTACAAGGAACGAAATTTTTTTTGACTGAAATGACGTACCGGTGACGTGACGGTGACTGATCTGTGTGAATTGACTTAATCCGTAACATCCGTGAAGCATTGACTATCATAAGAATACATAAAGTTTTAGCATAAGTTCTATTCGTAACATCATTATGTCATATTGATTATTTTAAAATCAAATACATAAAGCAAAAATGCATATTCAACCTGATTTTTAATAAAGTCATAAATATTAATTTTTTCATGTTTTCTGAATTATAATGACATATAAAAGCAAAACATGAACTAAAGTAAATTGTATTAGTACCACGAGAATAAATAAAACTAATTTTAAAGAAAATATACTCATCATCATAATAAAAAAAATATGTACATATTGTATATTACTTTTTTTATGATAATGCTGGAAAAATATTTCATAATGAACTGTTAATATAATTTTTTACAATAAATATTGAATTTTTTCTTTAAAATTCTGGTACATCCAGATAAAAAACATGTTCATTGAGAGCTGTGAGATCATTTAAAAAGAAAATGAAATTGAAATATTGTAACAATTCCATTTCAATAAAATGTTAGAAAGAAAGGGTCGAATAAGATACGAACTTTTCTTTTATCAATTACCTAATTTAAGTTTTAGTTTGAACATAAAAAAGAAGCAGAGGTCAGATTATTGAAATTATTTTTCTTTTAAGCCATAAAGAAAATGTAAAAACAATATAAATAAATATAACAATTCGTATGAATCGTATGTACCCATGTAAAATAATATCGGTAGGATAAGGTCGATATTTAGGAATACAACCATTATGAGAATGATGAAATTAGTAATGACCTTATAAGAAAATTATATGTACTATTCGCAATATAACTTCAATTAAAATAATTTATGTTTGATTAATAAAAAAAATATTATAATCTCCTTTGAACAGACGCCCGCATTTATATGAAAACTATTAAAACACTATTAAACATAGTGACTCACTAAATCTTTCTACGTATACGTATTTAGAATACTTTTACTTCATTTTGTATAATTTTATCGATAAAATATTGTCACTTAAATTTTTTATTTTGAAATCTCGGATGTTTATTTTTAAATATATTTTTAGTTAAGTTTACAAAGAGAAAATGAAGATATTTTTATGTATTTTTTATTAGTTTTTATTCCGTCATTATTTATGTTAGTAAAAAAAAAAGTATATTCACGGGAATTGTTGTCTGATTTATGTCAATGTTGCATTCATATAGAGCTCAGGAAAATAAAATACATAAGTATACAATTTTTCTTTGAATAAATTAGTAATAAAAATAAATATGTTTTTTTTTTTCATTATATTTAAAAAATGAAAGAAAAATCAATTTGTGACACCATTCACTAAAAATTGATTTGTTGTTCACAGCACCAGCATAATTAGTACTCTACGAAAAAAAAATATATATATACATTTAAAAACTATAATTCAAAATATTCGTATTGTTAACATAAATAACAATGAAAAATAATTTATGATACAAATATAAGTTTATATATTTTCACAGCAGATTTTAATAGAAAGAGTTGTAAAAATAATCTCTCTGAAATATTGATGAAGAAAATAGAGAAAGGGCTTGAAGTTTGAGTCCTATAATATTGCAAGAGTTGATTTTATTTATTTTAAATTTAAATTGAAGTACTAAGTGTAACTATCGGTTGCATAGCTGAAGAATTTTCAAACAATATTCCGTTTATTTGTAAGTATATCTGAAAATATGATTGAAATTGAATTAACTAGTTAAGTCTATTGAGAAGATTATTTCAAACCAATTGAATATAAAAAATAAGTATGTTAATTTTTTTAAATAAAGTTTAAGAGAGTTCATGATCACTCAGACAGAAATTGAAAAATAGTTAATGAAGCGAAAAAGTTAAAAAATTGTTGACAGACAAAAATATCACACATACCTACTTATAATAGTTACAGCAGTTACAGTGTTATCTCAAATGTAATCACAATTTTATGTAATTACAATTTTAAGCAGTTAAATTAAATAATATGTATTAATATACAATTATATATACATATATTTACATCATGTAGAACACACAATATTTTAAATGATATATAAATAAATGATATGTATAAATTTCCAATATAATTAATTCTACATAAAAACAAATCGTTATTGCGCGATTTACATTAAGATTATAATGTTGCCATCAAAAACCAGTCCACATACTTATTGTTTTTTAATTTATGTTGCCAGACAGTTATATAACTTTTATGGTTTCATGTGTATCCACATTTTTTGTTTTTGAAAATAAAAAGTAAAAGAAATCTGGTTTGTCCACAAATTTTAAATTAAAAATATTCAGAATTTCCCGAAATACTTAACATAAAAATTGAACTAGATTCTATGCAAACGAACGTTTTTGTAAAAACTAAAATCAAAATATGGAGCTAAGTACATGTCTGGTGTACATAATATATGCAAATCTATATAATATTTATACATAATAATTTATGTACATATACATTATGTTCATACAATATGTTTCTCTTCAAAATAAGCTTACTTTGAATTCCTTCCATTTATACTTGGGTTCAGCTCAAAAAAATAGCATTTAACATTTTCATAAGTTAAAAGAAAAACATTTCATTGCTCGCTTAATATTATAAATATTTTATTAATTGAAAGACAAATATTATTCGATTTATCGTATTATTTTTATAATGAATTTTTTCAATATTAAAATTATAATCGATTATTTAATGTCACAAAGTGTAACATTAAAACATCTGGGTTATTTTACAAACGCTTTTTAAATAAAAATAATAATAATAATTTTTTAATCAAATTAGGCAAATCGTTATTCATTAAATAAATTTATTTTATTATTAAATTTCTTCAAATGCACAATCACAAATTATCATTATTCCAATTTTTTTTATTACAGATATCAATTTAGAACAAAAAAAATTGTTTATGTTTAATTAAAACTAATCATTAAAATTTACGAAAATTTATGTTATTTTCTCGTATGCACATAACGAAATTCATTCATTTATATAATATTTTGATCATCTTCGTTTTTTTGGTTTTGTAAAACAAAATTCTCCCGGCAATAGTCATTTTGCGATAACTAACTTTTTTTTCTAATAATTTTAAAACAAGAATATTGTACTCCTACAGTCGAAATTTTTGCTCCAATTTGATTATTTGCAGACATGCCCCAAAATGATGATATTTCTATATGTTTTTTATATACTTAAATTAGTTTTTTATTTAATAAAATATGTGTTCAAATTTATACTACACATAAAAAAATAAAATGCATTTTTTATATCCATAAACTCAACATCTCGAATATCCATTTAAATTTTTTTCTCACAGATAATAATCTAAAAATAATTTCAAATCAATTGAATAATGGATGATAGGCAGTTTACACACTAAATCTTGCCCGAGATACTAAGCCCAAAATTCCACATACGGTATAGTAGGCCTGTTGTACAAAGCATCAAAGCATATTTCAATGTAAGCTAAATATTAAAAATAATAATGTTTCTTTATGTTTTGATTACATTTTAGGTATTTCAAAATTATCACAAATGACATTCTATTTACATATAGTAAGTCATATAAAATAAAAAGTAAGTCAGTACAGTATATAAATCATCTATGTATACAAAAAAAAGTAAATTGATAAACAAACATTTTACGGAAATTATAAACAAAATGAAATGTCAATAAAATGCATTCCAAATAAATATTATAAAAATTATTTCCAATTTGTTTTTATTTGTTTTTCTTTATTTAATTTATTATCTTTTGAAAAAAAAAAAAAAAATCTAAAGGGTTATTGACAGCCAAAAATATGTTGTTTTACACTTCTCGAAATGATAATTTTTTTTTGTGGAAATTATTTAATGAATGATGTAAAAAAATAATATTTTTTCAAAATAATATTTTTTAAATTTTTTTTTTCTTCAAATAATAAACAAATGTTCAAATGAATTGGTGGGTTTCTAATTTGGAAATATGATATTTACTTTTTTCTAACAATTTTGAAAAAAAATAAATAATTAAAAATAAATGTAATAAATAAGAGGGAGTGTATTATGTAAGTAGTTCTGGTATTTATTTTTTCCTTTTTAATCTTAAATTATATATCTTCCAAAATTTAATTAGAAAAAAAAAACACCGGCCTTCCACGTTTACACATGGCGCGGGCGATTTGGCAACAGGTTTCCATATTTAATGAAATTCACATCAAAATAGACATAGATTAAAAGTAAATAATATCAAATTACAAGTACATATATACCATGCTGATATCTGGTTATTCTTTAAGGAGACGAAGAATTAATCAACCTATGTTGTATAAATATAATTTAGTATAAGACGTCACATAAAAATAAATTGTAATATTTTATCACAGAACTTATTCAGTTTTAGAAGCATCTTATTATTTTACACATTGCAATTTAACACGTCTTGTCAACAGTATAGCAGTGGTCCTAGAAAAATAATTAATATATTTTAATGCATAGGGGATCGTTATGTTGTATTTAGTGCTATAGAATTTAGATCACTAAATGGAGTATTATATGCGTCAATACACATGCAATCATTTAGATGCATCTGCGTAAATAATGAAAAATTTTAGATGCATCAGCGTATATAATGAAAAAATTTAGATGCATCGCGTAAATAATGAAATCATTTAGATGTTTCGTTTTGAATATAACGTAATACCTAAACAAACATAATATCTCTCACAATATTTCAATACAGCCAAATACAAAAAAAAAAGAGAAAAAATGAGAAGAAAAAATATTCTCTCTTTGCAACTACCTCTCTCCTACGCATTAAAACAGTATATTGGATATGTAAACAAAATTTTTTATACAACTCGTTCTGTATTTACACAAAAATACATTGACACTTGTCAATTTATATCACTCGACCTTCGGTCTCGTGATATAAGTATTGACTCGTGTCAATGTATTTTTGTGTGTACAGATTTCTTAATTGATAACAAATTTAGTTTACATATTCAATAATCTACTATTAATGCGTTGGGGATGGTTATGTTGTATTTAGTGCTACAGAACTTAGATCACTAAATGGAGTATTATATGCGTCAATACACATGCAATCATTTAGATGCATCTGCGTATATAATGAAAAAATTTAGATGCATCAGCGTATATAATGAAAAAATTTTGATGCTTCAGCGTAAATAATGAAATCATTTAGATGTTTCGTATTGAATATTACGTAATACCTAAACAAACATAATATCTCTCACAATATTTCAATACAGCCAAATACAAAAAAAAAAAGAGAAAAAATGAGAAGAAAAAATATTCTCTCTTTGCAACTACCTCTCCCCTGCGCATTAAAACAGTATATTGGATATGTAAACAAAATTTGTTATACAACTCGTTCTGTATTTACACAAAAATACATTGACACTTGTCAATTTACATCACTCGTGATATAAGTATTGACTCGTGTCAATGTATTTTTGTGTATACAGAACTCTTAATTAATAACAAATTTAGTTTACATATACAATAATCTACTATTAATGTGCATGGCTTCGGTAAGTTGTATTTACATTCGCAAATTTAGCTCGGTAAATGGTCCATTACATGCATCAATACACATGCAATTATAGGGAAATGTAAATTATATTTACATTTCCCTGTGATGTAAATTGTATTTACATTTCCCTATATTGTATTTACTTACTTCATTTTGAACTGCGTAATACTATAAACAAAAATAATATCTCTCACACTCACAATATTTCCCTTTTTTCCTTTTATCTCTAAAATAAAGAAATAAAATAAATAAAATTAACGTGGAACATTTCCCAAAGCTTCTTTTATCTATAAAAGAAAGAGAAATTAAAGAAGAATTAATGTGGAACATTTCCCAAAGCTTCTTTTATCTGTAAAAGAAAGGGAAATTAAAGAATGATTAACGTGGAATATTCCCCACAATTTTTTTTATCTGTAAAAGAAAGGGAAATTAAAGAATGATTAACGTGGAACATTTCCCTCCATTTCTTTTATCTTTATTTTTTATTATAAATTATCTCTACATTCTCTCTTTGCAACTACCTCTCACATGCGCATTAAAGCAGTACACAATACATGTTAATCAAATTTGTTATACAACCAGCGGCGGACTGGCACCAAAATTCGGCCCGGGCATTTCAAAATTATTCGTTGCAATATGTCACGTCTTTAAAGTCTTTTAAGAGCGTTGTAATGAAATTTGCTTAGAAAATATAAAATTTCCTAAATCTAACTCATTAGCATTTAAAAAATAAGCTTATGTAAAATTTCTATGCATCTATGTTCTATGTCCCAATCAAAAAATCTGAGTCTACCTCTGTGAATGAGGAAAAATTTATTTTCTACTTTTATATGCGACTTGGCCTCAGTTTTGTTTAAAAACTCGTTTTTTTATTTTTATTTATTTTTATTTTGTTTATTTATTTTTATTTTCTGTCGTTAAGTAAATTGTTTTTACAAATTTTCCTCGATTTTTCATGAAAGTTTTTATGGTTGTTGAAGATTTATCACTAATCATACCGATGGAAATTTTTCTGATGATTTTCCCGCTTTTCCGGTTTTTCCATGGAGTTTTCCACAAAAGCAACTTTATACAACTCATTGCGCTATACAACTTTGTCTCAGGTTTCAAAACACTCAAACGGAGAACTCCGGAAAAACATTTTACCTGAACTTTCCTAGATTTTTTCTGCAAGTTTTCACCATTGTTGGAGAGAAAGTAATGATGGCAGTTAATAGGTAACTTGATCCTGCATAATTTAGAAAACTTTTTTACCGGAAAAATCGGAAAACTCTGCATTTTTCCTGAAACGGATTTATCACTAATCAAATTTGTACCAAATTTTCAAATGATTTTTCCAGATTTTCCGGGTTTTCAATGAAAATTTCCGGTTAAAATTTTGATAGATTCAATTGTCACGCGATATGAACCTGTGTGCCAAATTTCAGCTCGCTGTGATGACGAAAAGCGGGTCTACGAGAGTGTTGAAAATTATCAAAATACAGACAGACAAATTCGTGTACGAATTAATAATAATTGTGGCCTCAAAAAGGAAACTAACACTTATTTAAAGAAATAAATCTTATGAAATCGGCCCCAACAATTTAAATATGTAATTGTTTAATTTAGAGAATTCCTTCTTGGATAATCTAATTATTAAAATATTACTTTTAATTCTAGATTCGTAAGCTTGTAAAGAATATATAATATTAAAAAAACTGTCGGCCCACCGGTATGCCCGACTGCCAGTCCGCCGCTGTATACAACTCGTTGTGTATACACACAAACACATAGACACTCGTCAATATTATATCACTCGACCTTCGGTCTCGTGATATAAATATGACTCGTGTCTATGTGTTTGTGTGTTTACACAACTCGCAAGAATAACAAATTTTCATACCATGTATTGTAAACATAGCAACAACTTCCTTTATCAAAACTCGAGACTTTTGAAAAAATATTAAATTTATGGAACTCCGTTGAATCGTTGATGTCGTCGTCTTGATTCTTGCCACTCTTTTTTTTGCAATAGGCTTGTTGAATAGTGTTAAAATGTCAATTCAACATAGAATATACGTTCTTATGCCTATTACATTATAAATATTTTATATTAAATTAAAAGTACAGTTTTCTAAATTTGTTGAAAACTTGACACTAATTGCGTATTGCATTCTAAAGTATAATTCCCCTTTATAAATGCACCATAGTCAATAGTTTTACAAATTTGATATTAATAATAATAACCCAAGTATACAAAAAATTTATAAATTATGATGATAAGAAAAAGAAAGAAAAATATCATACTTGTATGATGAATGCAACGTGATGGCCCCTTTTTTTTCATAAAGTTGGCGCATTTTTTCCTGATGTGTTTATTTCTTTTTTATATTATTCATATTATTTAAAAGTATTTTTGTATCATTTGTATTTGACAACACACCTGAATTATCTCATAAATTGAAAATTATACGACTTTCATTTGGAAGAACGCAACCAACAACAAAGCAAATACATAGGTGTTTATAACGTTTCCCTGTAGATAAAAATTCTCATTAAGAATTCACACGTCAATCAAATATTAGAGGGTTTTTTTGTAGTTGAACACACACATTAGTTGTGCATTTATTTATGCTGTTTGATGTCTGAAAGAATTAACAGTAAACCCGTATATTTATTTTCTTGCAAAACACATAATTTACTAAACATAAAAAGGTAGCTTATTTTATACAAAACTGATAAGATATGAAATTATAAAGATTTAAAAATAAAATATTTTAGAATAACATCGGAAAATGTTAAGTTGAATAAAACATTGCATTCTTGGTGTATAAAAAAAAAGTTTCAAGTGATTATCGAGAAGATTATTAAAATGGAAAATATTTTTTTTATTGTTTTATAGTTCTTGGTCATTATGACAATGATTGAGCCAACTTCCGTATAGTTTATCTTTGATACGTTAATGTCGACAGCAGTCTCCGTAATTAATAGAGCCCAGTTTACCTAAATAGGTAAAAAAAATTAGTTGCGTAGTGAAAGATTGTTCTAAATTCTTATTCTTAAACTCTACTCCAAAGAAATTCAATAATATGTACTACTAACTACTTTCACTCGAATGAAATGGAGCAAGAAATTTTTGTAAAACTCTCAATTCGTACAGCTCGATAGGTTTAAAATAAATAAGAAATCTTAAAAGTTTAACTATTGAAATTGAAATATTCAATTTGAAAATTCTTAGTTAGTACATAACCTCGTATGCATAACATACTTAATACATCATAAGTTATAAATATAAATATTGCATGACCGTATGACATTGCATAATATTCGACAAGGTAGTCAAATGATAATATTAATAAAACACAGAAGAGCAAATACACCAGAGTTAATATTGCTAAAAAATACTCATTCTGTTTTTTTTTCACTTTTATTTGGCTTATGATTGACAAATGTAAATATAAATTGTATGTTAATGAAGCATTAACATACAACTCATTTGATGTGATTTTAATTTCAGTTTTTTTTTAAATAAAAAGAAATTTATCATTTTTTAAGATCTCTCATAAATGACATAAGGTGTGTAGTGCGCTTTTTAATTATTTTGTAAAT
This sequence comes from Hybos culiciformis, assembly GCA_964007475.1. Taxonomy (NCBI): domain Eukaryota; kingdom Metazoa; phylum Arthropoda; class Insecta; order Diptera; family Hybotidae; genus Hybos; species Hybos culiciformis. Next base: position 103,552,309 of record OZ023273.1, read on the forward strand.
AAACAACCGGATGCAATTATACAAGAAACAAGGCTTGCATGGATGTAGCATAAAAAATAAATTATTATTTTTATATTTAAAATTTTTTTTTGCTTTTGACAATGGAAAATTTGACTGTATGAAAGATGAGTTTTATATGCTTTAAGTCTGTACATATATATGTGATCTTTTTTTTATGAAATATAATGCCTACACTTATTTATGTATATGTTGTATAATGTATCTATAAATGTCAAAAAAAAATTGGTAGTCACGATTTTCATTCAATGTTATTTTTTGATTGAATAAAGCATCCTAAAATACTTGTAAAATGAAAACAAATAAACAAAAACGATTTTTAGTTTTTATTATAAATTTTTTGTTGTAAAAAGCGGTAAATATCTACTGAATGAAAATTATTAATTTCACTGAACTTCAATATTTGAAAACCAAGATATTGTTCATAATTTCCTTCGACAAAAAACAAAATAGATTCGTAAAAGTAAACGATTTATTACTTATATCGGAAATACAAGATCTATCAAAAAACTACACTATTTTTAAGTATATTTTCAATTCTCAGGAATGTAGGTATGCTCATGTTTATGTATAATTATGTATGTTAAAGTTATGATCAAAATAAAATACCTATTTAAATACTTTAAAACAATTTTTTTAAGTAAATTCAAAATAAAAAAAAATAAAATGAACAAAACATAATGCCAATTTCTTTAATCTTCTTAATTTGTCACATAAATGGTTCCAATTTCCTGTTGAGTCTTAAAGTTTTTACAATAATTTAATTTAACACAAAAAAAAAAAAAAATAATAATAATAATAATAATAAACATAATGACCTTCAAAACGCCAAAATTATTTATGAGAAATGAAAAAATCTAAAAATATCCGAACAATACAAAGTAATATTGACAAAAAAAAAATATTTACATTTTATTGTCATGCATATAAGCTCTTAAGACAATGGTTCCCAACCTTTTGAAATATTTGTACCCCTTGATAATGATTTGAATCTTTACGTACCTCTATAAAAGAGTGCATACAGGTTATAACAAACGGAATAAAAAATTTTAACGCACGTTGTGATTAGATACGCCTCGCTTTGTTAGCACCAACATTGATGCAGCATCATTGTTTCAAAATCACTGCGAGTTTTCATGTTATTTCTCAAGTCAATGGGTTCATCTTTTGCGTTATCATTATCAGTGTCAACAATCTTGTCTAATGAAATTGTGAAGGCGTTTCGAATCCAATTATCGACATTAAAAGTTGGAGGAATGATACCATCAACATTTTTTTTGAAAATTTCGTTATGAGTTTTAATATTATTTAAAATACACACAATTATACACAATTCACAAAATTTTGGAAAGAAAATTAGATTTTGAAATTATGTGTAAGCCGTAAAAAGGATATACATATATTTTTTTCAATACGAACAATTCCACGTACCTCTCAGAATTGGTTAACGTACCCCCAAGGGGTCCATGGACCCCAGGTTGGGAATCTCTGTCTTAAGAAATTCATTTTTATACAAAAAAAAATAAGCTAAATTACATCGGTTATGCAACCACCTTCATATTTTGATTTCAACATTTTTCTATTTCTTGTTTTGGTTTCAGAACGCAATTAATTATGCTTCAAAATGGCATTAAAAAAAAAAAACGCACGAAGCAGTCATAGAACTGCTTACAGAAGTTTATACTTAAAGATTTAAAATATGAAATAACAGTGGCTACAAATGATAGGCTGCTGAGTACAAAATGTAAATTAAAATATTTTACCCTCTACCAAAAAAACGCACAACGCGGCTAAAGAAGTATAAACTTCAAAAAAATTTTCGTATATTTTGCTCCGGCACGACCTAACCGTAGCTCCCCACCCAAAAATGTTTTTTCAAGTAATATTAATTTCACCGGAGCTACCTATTTTGAAAAAAAAAAAAAATTCGTATATTTTGCTCCGGCACGACCTAACCGTAGCTCCCCAGCCAAAAATTTTTTTTCAGGTAATATTAATTTCACCGGAGCTACCTATTTTGAAAAAAAAAAAATAAATTTTCGTATATTTTGCTCCGGCACGACCTAACCGTAGCTCCCCACCCAAAAATTTTATTTCAAGTAATATTAATTTCACCGGAGCTACCTATTTTGAAAAAAAAAAAAAATTTCGTATATTTTGCTCCGGCACGACCTAACCGTAGCTCCCCACCCAAAATTTTTCGGCTGGTAATCTTAATTTCACCGGAGCTACCTATTAAAAAAAAAAAAAAAATTTCGTATATTTTGCTCCGGCTCGACCTAACCGTAGCTTTTTTTGCTTGTAATATTGGGCCCTATATATACATATATTTGAAATTAAAAAATATTGTCATTGGGAATCGAACCAGGCACCTTCAGACTTACAGTCTGATGTTCTAGCCACTAAGCCATATTGTCCATATGATTTTTTTCTTAAATATAATAAAAAAATAAGTATTTTTATTCTAATTTTTCTGAGAAAAATGATGACGATTCTGAGAAAAATTCTATATGAAAATGGATTTTTACCCTCTACCAAAAATCATCAAACGTCGCTAAAGAAGTATAAACTTCAAAAAATAATGGGATGTTTTCATATTATCACCGGTGAATCAATCTTCCTTAGCTATAAATAAAATTTTGTCTTTGATCTTTAAAACAAAATATAAAAATTACAAAATTAAGAAATTCCGACAAAATTATCTCATGATTCATTTAACTTTTTTAACAACAATAAATAGAAAATAGATCGTTAAAAATAAAATAAATTGAATTATTTTTGCCAAAAAATTTAAATTAAAATTAAATTAATATTTACCTACTTCAAAAATTCTTCCCAAAATCATTGACACAAAGATATTATTTTACCAATCCAGGTGAGATTAAAAAAAACACACGAAGCAGTCATAGGAACTGCCGGAAGAAGTTTATACTTAAAGCTTTAAACTATGAAATAACAATGGCTACAAATAATGGACTGCTTTTGGACTGATGTACTGATTTTTATTTTAATTTACATTTTGTACTGAGCAGCCCATCATTTGTAGCCACTGTTATTTCATAGTTTAAAGCTTTTAAGTATTAACTTCCATCGGCAGTTTTTATGACAGTTTCGTGTGTTTTTTTTTTGCATATTTTAAGCAGGGAAGACCCTAACCATAGCTCCCCATCCAAAATTTTTGGTCAGGTAATTCCACCCTCACATCCGCCCTCACTTCCACTATCACTTCCGACCTCACTTCCGCCCTCATTTCCGCCCTCACTTCCGTCCTCACGTCCACTTTCACTTCCGCCCTCACTTGCGCCCTCACTTGCACCCTCACTTCCGCCCTCACTTCCGCCCTCACTTCCGCCCTCACTTCCGCCCTCACTTCCGCCCTCACTTCCGCCCTCACTTCCGCCCTCACTTCCAAACAATATTGATGTTATTTTATTTGAAAATAAAAAAAAAAAATATTCAAGCGCCAAAAATTTGGATACGAAACAAAAATATATATATGTATATAAAATTAATGTCATCGAGAAAGTCTGGGAATCTACAAATTGTTTTATGTTCAATTTTTCTGTATTTTCTTGTACGCGTGCACACAAAATCGAAATATAATGAAATTAAAGGTAAGTATAAAATAGGTAAATGAATTCTACACTATAGAAAGTTTTTGATGTAAACTTACGTCGATTATCGATGGCAATTTATTACCTTCGATAATCAACGTAAATTTACATTAGAAAATAATTACATATTTTTGGTGTACACTACATTACTCTATAAAAAAGTAATTTTACACCAAATTTTACGCCAAAATGTTGCGAAATTAATTCCAACAGAATAAATTTAAACATAAAGTCGTAATATTAAACTAAAAATTACGCCAAAAAGTTGTAAATTTAATCCAAAGATTTAAATTTACACCAAAAAGTTGTAAATATTTTTATTAGAAAAAAGAAAAAATTTAATAATTTTTTTTCTAAATTTTTTTTATTATTTTTTTTGAATTTTTTTATTTTATTTAATTTATTTAATTTATTTTTTTTTATTAATATTTATTTTATTGTTAATATTTTTTTGTATTTTAATTTCTTCTTATTTAATTTTTCTTATGCCATCTTCGGGGTTCGAACCTCGCTATTTAGAATTGCAATCCAACATCTTGACCACTCACGTCCACTTTCACTTCCGCGCTCACTTCCGCCCTCACTTCCGCCCTCAATTCCGCCTTCACTTCCGCCCTCACTTCCGCCCTCACATCCGCCCTCACATCCGCCCTCACTTCCGCCCTCACTTCCGCCCTCACTTCCGCCCTCACTTCCAACCTCTCTTCCGCCCTCACTTCCGCCCTCACTTCCGCCCTCACTACCGCCCTCACTTACGCCACACTTTCGCCCGCACTTCCACCCTCACTTCCGCCCTCACTTCCGCCCTCACTTCCGCCCTCACTTCCGCCCTCACTTCCGCCCTTACTTCCGTCCTCACTTTCGTCCTCACTTCGCCCTTACTTCCGTCCTCACTTCGCCCTCACTTCCGCCCTCACTTCTGCCTCACTTACGGCCTCACTTCCGCCTTAACTTCCGCCCTCCCGTCCGCCCTCCCTTCCGACCTCTCTTCAGCTTACTGCCGCCCTCACTTCCTTCCTTTTTTTGGACAGGTAATCTTTATTTCACCGAGCTACCTATTTTGAAAAAAAAAAAAAATTTTTTTGCATATTTTGTGTAGGCACGACCTAATAACTTCGCTACACTTCAGGTTACAAACACAGAATTCCATGTTTTGCAGAAAAAAATGGGTTCGTTCTGTGTTTGGTACTTGGTTTGCCATATAAATTTTTTTTTTTTTTTTCCATGGTTTGAAAGTAGGTTCGACACAAACCTAGAAATTTTACTACATAGTTTTATTGCATTTCAAAAAAAAAAAGGTATAACCTGTCAATTTGCAGAAAATTTACAGAAAAAATCATACTTTAAAATGCTTCGATATAAAAAAAATAATAATAAATTGTAGGTTGTCAAAAAAGAAAATAAATTAAAATATTTTTAAAAAAAAATTGAATATTATTTTTATTTTCCATTTTTCTTTAAGGCTTAGTATGCTGACAAAAAAAAAGTAGTACGCTGTGGAAAAAAATGAGATTTTGCATATAAATTTTTTCTGCTGAAAAATGTTTGAAAATTTTTTTTTTTAGTTTTTGCTTTGTAGTACGCTGATAAAAAAAAAAATATGTTTACTGGGTGACAAAAAATCTATTTTGCAGCTGCTTTTTTGCAAATATTTTTCTACCCAGGAAGATAAATGATTGCAAAAACTTGACATTACAAAAAAAAGTTTGTTTGATTTGTTTATTATTGGGTTAGAATAAGAAAAAATTAGTAAAAATAATCAGTTGCTTGTGTCAAATAGTTGTCAAAATTTATCAAACATTTTTCAGATATTTTTCAGTGATATTTTTTGCAAGCATTTTTTTTTGACAGCGTACTAAGCCTAAATTAAAAAAATTCATTTTTTTTTTTTTAATTACGAAAAATTAAAATTTTGTTTTACAAAGAATTTTTTTTTAATTTTACAAAGAATTTTTTTTTAATTTCAAACCAAACCATCTTTTATACCAGAGAAATGCATGAGTACACTTGTATTACAAATCACTCGTGAATACACTTGATTTATTCAATATATGAATAGTTCAACTCAAAATAGAAACAAGTGTGAATATATGATTCATAATATTTTTTCAATACATTAGAATTGTATTGAGTTTTTTGTATCAAGTCAAATTTCTATTCGCAAGTATAGTGAATAGTGAAATATGTATTGCGTATATTGAATGCATTGGGTAATCTTCTAAGGAAATTTAATTTCCTAAAAAAAAATTAAATATTTCGTAAAAATTTCCTAAAAATTTCCTAAAAAAATTGTTAAAAATGTACCTATACTTAATTAGATAATATTTTTTTCATTCATACGTATTGTTTTTATATTAGGCACTTGCTGCATTCATAGCATTCATAACAAAAACAAATCAACATCAAGTGGTATTGAGTAGATATTGTTGTTTTGCAAGTCAATGTAATATAAGTGTTTCTTATGTGCAAGTAGAATATGAATAGCTCATTTTTTTTTCTGTAATTGGTATTATTCTGTATTGAAATATTGCGAGTGATTTGTTTTTGTTTATGAATAGTATTACGCAGTTCTCTGTTTTATACCAAGAAATTCATGGTTGCTAACCTGAAGTGTAGCGAAGTTATAACCGTAGCTCCATGCCCAAAAATTTTTCGGCAGGTAATCTTTATTTCACCGGAGCACCTATTTTGAAAAAAAAATTTTTTTGTATATTTTGAGCCGGCACGACCTAACCGTAGCTCCCTGCCCAAAAATTTTTCGGCAGGTAATCTTTATTTCACCGGACCTACCTATTTTGAAAAATAAATTTTAGTTTTTAAATAATTTGTAAACGAAAGATTTTTAAAAAATAATTTGAATTTAAATTTTTCGCGCCAAATTATTTTGTTTTTATAAATGACAAATAATTATTTAACTTCCTAATTTGTAAACGAATGATTTTTAAAAAATAATTTGGATTTAAATTTGTCGCGCCAAATTATTTTGTTTTTATAAATAACAAATGATTATTGAGTGGACTTATTTTTTTGAGTATTCAAACGGTACAGCATGTCGCTTTTTTCTCGACCTCAAAATACGAATGAGTACAATAATTTTTACCCCCTACAGAATTACTCAATTCATACAACGCGCCTAAAGAAGTATAAACTTAAAAAAAAAACAAAAAAAAAGGGGTTTCATTCCTCAATGTCGACCAAAGTGGCGCCAAATATTATATGCCTAATTATGAAATATTTTTTTGTAAATTTCTTTTTAATAAGAACAGTAAATGTACTCACCGAAAAGTCCACCAGATGTTGAAACACATTGTGTTTAACCAAAAAAATGCCGCCAATAATGAAAAATGCTGAAAATAAAATTAAAAAATTTATTAAAAATTTTATTTATGGAAATAATCAAAAAAAATTTTTTTTTATAATTCAAAGTACTGATTCATATAAAATAACTGAAATTTTGTGAAAAATTCTGATTAATTTTTATTTAATGTATTAAGACTTCGAAACGAATTATGAATTCTTAAAATTTTAAACTTTAATGCATTTAATTGAAAGAAAATTTGTTTATTCCTGACAGACCTAATTTATAGAATATAAAATTACATTGCAATTAATGTGGTATAATAATGATAAATCTTAGTAAATTAAAAATATTTAGCTAATAAAAAATTTATCGATATAGAAACCGTTTTGTAGCCCAAAAACATTAATGCGAACCTTTTAGTGTATAGTAGTGTAGTAGAAAAATTATTTATAGTTTTTTGTTCGAAATTGAATATAGTGATTGTTCTACCTGCCATAATATTGATACTTTTCGAGCATGAATTTTATGATATATCTCATTCCTAAATCAAGGTATACATAAATATGGCCTATCTCTTATTAAAATGATAGGATTTCGTAAAAAAAAATATCATCATGACCACAGTAAAGAAATTAAATTTTCTTTTTCTTGTTTTTACATACAGTTTTATTGTTTGTTTCTATAAAAGCTAATAATTTGACACAGATTTAATAAAAAAAAAAATTGAATAGAAATTTAATTAGTGTTCTCTAATGAGTGTAATTTAATAAAAAAAAATGTATATATTATGCTAGAGATAGAGTCGACGTAATTCACGCGCGTGTACGCACGTAAAAAATCAAATTGTATGAAAATGTATGAGACCAGCTATACGCAACGACGTAAAACGTAGCTTACGCGCGTAAAAGTTGAAATATTTTAACTTTCCCAGTATTTTACGCCGTACATTGTGGAAATCATTTGTTTATAATTGTGTTGTTTATTTTGTTGTAATTAGAAAAAAAAATTGTGTTGTTTATTTTGTTGTATTTAGAAAAAAAAAATTTTACAAACAAATAATTATTTAATAAAATAAAAAAGTTCATAAATATAATTATATTCAAAAATAAAAATTAAATAATTATTTATTGCAAATTTATTAAAATTGTTTATGTTTTATTAAGTTATAAATAAATTAAAAAGCATTATAAAAATATTACAAACAGAATCCATTTTATTTTTCTAATTTAATTTTTCTCTTTTTCTCTTTTGTTTTTCGCATGTGAACGGCGTTGAGCATAACAGGTAAAAAAAACAGTTTTTTTTTATTTTTTTTACGCACGCATACGCGCGTGAATTACGTCGACTCTATCTCTAGCATTAAAAAAAAGCGCGGCGATACTTCAACATTTTTTAAATTTCTTTCTTCTACACAACATTGAATTTTGAAATACATAAGAATTTTTGCATTTTTTTTTGTTTTTTGTTAATAAAAATAAAAATAATCATAAACTTAAATAAAAAAATAATATCAAAACATATTTCGCAAGCTATTATATATGTCTACAATTTTTTTTTGTTTTTTATTTTCTTTAAAAAAAAAAAAATAATATCTAATTTTCTTTTTCTGCATGACTACACTTTTCTCTGCAGGCAAATTGTCTAAAAAAAAATATAGAGAAATGAGTGAAATTTATTTTTTTTAATAGCATTAAATAAAGATTAAAAAATTCTTACTTATAAAACATACTATACGTAAGTATATAAATAAAAAAATAATAAGAAACAATAAAGAAACTAGTCTGCCAATTGTCTACTGAACATTTTTTCTCGATTTTTCTTCAAATATTTTTATTAAGTAAGTAAAAGTATTTTTAATTTTCTCAACTTTCAAAAAAAACAATATTGATGTTATTTTATTTGAAAATAAAAAAAAAAATATTCAAGCGCCAAAAATTTGGATACGAAACAAAATATATATATGTATATAAAATTAATGTCATCGAGAAAGTCTGGGAATCTACAAATTGTTTCATGTTCAATTTTTCTGTATTTTCTTGTACGCGTGCACACAAAATCGAAATATAATGAAATTAAAGGTAAGTATAAAATAGGTAAATGAATTCTAAGCATGTACAAATGAATTTTAAGGCATTTACTTTAAGTAGTTCAGGACGACATATGACGACATAATAAAGTAAAAGTAGCTTATTTAAAAATTAAGTTATTATGTTTTAACATCTTGCAAAAAAAAATAACAGAATGAAAAACATAAAAATTCAGATGAAAAACATAAAAATTTCAACTTGATTTCACAACAAAACAAAATTTTAAAAAAAAATCTTTTAAACTTCATTTCATAAGAAACCCAAAATTAAAAAATACTTATGCGTATAGGTATACTTGCTTACCTTTTTTTAACAATCATACACACAGTGTCTGATCTGTCATGCAATAAGTCGACGGGGGTTGGACATTTGTCCGTGGGACATTTGTCCGCGGGACATTTGTCTGCGATTTGTTTTTGTATCGCGGACATAAAAATGACATTTGTCCGCGATTCGAAATGTCTTTTGTCCGCGATAAAAATTAATCGCGGACAAATGACATTTTTCAAAATGACATTTGTCCGCTAAAAAATTTAAAAATCAATCGCGGATAAATGACGTTTTGCAAAATGACATTTGCCCGCTAAAAATTTAAAATATCAATCGCTGACAAATGACATTTTGCCAAATGACATTTGTCCGCTAAATATTAAAAAAATCAATCGCCTCTGGGGGCTTCTACCCCTATGGGGGCCACTACCCCTCTTTCCTTTTCCAAGCTTCAGCAGATTACTGAGTGGTTCACGTAATCTGCAGATTACTGAGTGGTTCACGTAATCTGCAGTATCTCCAAAATTTAAAAATCAATCGCGGACAAATGACATTTGTCCGCTAAAAAAACTAAAATATCAATCGCGTACAAATGACATTTTGCAAAATGACATTTGTCCGCAAAAAAAACCAAAAAAATTAATCGCGGACAAATGACATTTATCAAAATGACATTTGTTCGCTAAAAAAACTAAAAAATCAATCACGAACAAATGACATTTTGCAAAATGACATTTGTCCGCTAAAAATTCAAAATTTCAATCGCGGACAAATGACATTTTGCAAAATGTCATTTGTCCGCTAATTTTGAGACTTTTGTCCGCGGCGGATAAATGTCATTTTACAATCGCTGACAAATGACATTTTGCAAAATGAGATTTGTCCGCGAAGTTTTCCATACAAATTTCATCGCGGACAAATGTCCCGCGGACAAATGTTCCGCGGACAAATGTCACGGCGCCTACGTCGACTATATAAATACTTAATTTTGTTTCTAAACATTCTTAAATTTTTTTTATACAAAACACTCTAACATTGTTTTATGCAAAAAAAAAAAAAAAAAACAATTTAACGATGAATTTCAAAAATATAATAAATATTATTTGCCAAATGATGAATGACTATTAATATGCAATCCATGTTGTGGGAATTTTCAAAAGTATTTCATTACAAACAACCCTAAAGTATATTTTCTTTTCTTTCAACTTGATATAAAAAAAAAGGGATAAGAAGTACATTTCAAAATGACAAAACTTTGGGGGTGATGAAATTTCATGTCGAAAAATAATGAAACATAACATATATAAATAATAAATAAAAGAATCTACAGGATTGGTGGTAGCAGTATCAATCCATTTAAGTTATGCACAATTTTTGGATTTATAACTATGTAAAAGTATATAAGTATTTCGGAAAAACATTGAACAATTAAGAAATCATTCCACTCAGACGAATGAATATACTTAATATAATAAAAAAAAATTTGTTGTGTTCTTGGAATGAAATATAATTGGAAATGAATTAGTTTTAATGGCCCTTTTAGCTGAAGTTTGTTACGTTCTTCTTAATAAACAGGACAAAAATTTCCACAAACCAAAGCCCAAAAACAATTCTCAAATAAGAATTGTTAAGTCTAACTGATTGTACGGCATATTAATATGTATAAAAAGAATTATATTATCATTTCACGCTTGAATTCTAAGATAAAATAAAAATATAAAGTTATCCAACTTTTGATTCAAAAAAAATTGTATAATAAATTTAAAATAACTAACATGAATTAAAAAGTAAACAAAACATTTTTTTTTTAGGTTTATTATTGGTTTATTAAACATTTATTTTTCATTTAATTTCATTATTCAAAATAAACCTTGAAGCAAACAAAATTTAATTAAATAAATTTCAGAAAGACAAAAAATATATTTATTTAATGTTATTTCATGAAAAAATGAATTAAACCAAGAATGAAACATAAATCTTTATGAATAAAAAAAAAGGCAAAAAAGCATTGAAGCGCCAAATCATTTTTCATTGGGCTTATAACTTCAAATAGTTACATACAATAATATTTTTACTTAACTTTGACTTTGATAATATTTTTTTTTTTATTTGAACATCATTTTGAATGAATGAACGAATGTTCGGATAAATAGAAACTATATAAATAAATATAAAATGTTGACAATGTCAACCAAAATTTAAAAGGAAGCCGCTCTTGATTAACAAGAACAAAAACTTTAATTAAATGATCTTTTTATCTCATTTTTGTTTTCTGAACGATTATTTATATTTGAAAAATAATAAAATATTAGATAGACAAACAATGCAAAAATGTTCATGAAGAGGATACCACCCTGTAGATGTCTGCGCAATAGATTTTTATTTTGTAGGACGACTCATATCAAACAAAATAAAAACTAATTTCAAATAAAGTTAATTAGAAAATAAGTATAAATATACAATTATTTACTTAATAATATACTTATCAAGAGTAAACATATATATTAACAAGAACAAAACGTTAATGATCAATTTAGGTCAGGCACTCAATCAGGCATAAACTTGAGTTTGTAGATACTTACTGATACATTAGTTGAATCTCAGTACCAACTCAGCACATTTTTAAAGATTTTTTTCATCATAATTTTTTTTCAGTTTTCAATGAAAAACTTACAATAGTTAAGTATTTGGAACTTTTAAATATATATACATACATTACATAAATAGATAAATACTTAGTGTATTTTTTTACTTCAATTTTAGGATGTGTATTATGGCACAGACCGGCCTGGAATGTGTTATGCAGGAATAGTTTCTTCGCCTATTGGGCGACCTTCCTTCCACCGGCCGGGATTTCCACACATTCTGTGTGTGACATAATACACTTCCTAATATTATTATTTACCTTTCAAGAGAAAAAAAATACACAAAACTGTAGAATCAGTAGTTTGTGCCTCGGTTGACAGTTTGTAATAAATAAGTAAATATCAAAAATTTATGATTTTTCTCCTTTTTTCTTTTTTTGCTTTTAAGAGGAGTTAGCATCATAATGAGGAAAAAAGTGACTAATAAATACAAATACCTACATAGTGATAGATAATATTATGAGATTAGAAACTGCTTGAAATATTCATAAGTGTATTATAAGTATAGAAATAAAATTAAGCAACCATAAATGTTTCATAATTTTCACTTTTACACTTCAAATTAGATTATGTATTTTCTTTCTAAAAAAGTATTATAGAGTTGAAATAAAATTAAATGAAATTGAAATATTTTTAAAAAATCTCAGGAATTTGGTGATTAATGAATTAGTTGATATTTTTTTTCGTATTATAGCTTTGACTAAAATTATAGAAATAGTTACTCATATATATTCATAAACAACCTATAATCGCCAAAAATAATATTCTCTATTTCATTAGACGGAAAACAAGAGTGCAATATATAACTGAACTTCATCGAAATAAAATTTGAGAATAGGCCTATAAAAATATTATGCAAAATTTGCAATAATTTGCAAATTTTTACTAAATCATGCATACATTTTTATAATAAACCCCTGATCAAATCGAATTATATTTCTTACTTCCATTACACGATTAAAAATATGACCTTAAAAAAGTAATAAAGTAACGTCCTATTAATTGTTAAAAAAAAAGAGATAAAAATATTTTGCTAAAGGCAGTTTAACTTAAAAAAAAAACAGGGTCATGAATAAACATAAATATAAGTTAACGCAGGAATTACAATTTTAATTCGAATATGCGTTTCTTTTTATTTTCATTATTCTGAATATAATTTTTTGAGTTTATTCCATGATTTATTACGATTTAATTTGGCGTTAGTTTTACATAAAAAAATGTGAAGTATCTGTCATATCCATTTTTTTTTTTTAATTTTTCTATATATATAAAAGAATTCCATCTAGCAAAAGAATTCCAAAAATTTAATTACATTTTTTTATTTTTATTATAAGCATTTAAATTGATATTATAGCTTATACATGTACAATATTTAATGTTAAAGTTAAAATCTAATAGCTTACCTAGTAGCTTACATAATATTATATTCCAATACTCCTATAAGTCGAGATATAAGTGTTAGGAATAGATCAATAAAATAAAAACGATTGAATTAGTAAAGTAGATAATTTTGACTACTTATATTTTAAAATATTGCTTGGCTAGTCTGTTTAAAATATTATAGAAAGTAACGAGGTAAACTAATACAATACTGTCTTTACTTTATTATTAGAAATAGTACTTTTTTAGCATGAACAAACTGAAGTTTGCAACTTTTCCAAGCATAAAAAATTCTAAATTATTTCACAGAACAGTCTTCTTAAGATCTTTCCTCAAATTTTGAAATTTATTTTCGATTTCGACTGATTGTAGTTTTAATACTAATTTCCAACATAAATTTCAAAATAACATATTTTGAAGTCACAAAAATCATTTAATAATAAAAATATTTTTTATGATAGTTCACTGAATCTTTTTTTATTTTAGAATATTATACTATGCAGAACGATGTAATTCAATGCTACGTTATAATTTATAACGTATAATGAAGACAAATCAAGTCACCGGAAAAGTGCTCTTAATTTTCTTTAAGTTCATTCAAGTTCATCATATTTAAGAAAATTATTAATACTTTCTTTTCGAAAAAAAAAATACATAATTTACTTTTCTTACACACATTTTATATGACACTTACAGAATAAAAACAAAAAAACTTAAGAGCATAGAGCAGCATAGAGCAATAAATATATAATACAAAAAAAAAAGGATTTAAAAATATAAATAGTGTGGTATATAAAGGGTTCTTGTACATGCCGAGACCAATAAAATCAAATAAAAAGAAAATGTAATCTTAAGTACATTACATATTACAAGTACATTTTTATTTTTTTATTTTTCCTTTTTTCAACTTAATCTCTTTTCGTTTTTGTTTCACTTTTTGTTTTTCAAATATAAATTATGGTTTTTCAACAATTACCTTTTTAAGTAATATTTTTTGCAGCATAAAGTTAGGTATATTTACATTCACTATCGCGTTTTATATTATATTTATAGAATATAAAAGAAAAAAGGTTTTAATAAAAAGAAAACCCGTTGAAAAATTACAGATGAAAAAATATATTTTCTTTTTCAATATATACTTACGTAGGTATATAATTTTGAACCGAAAAAACAATAGATGATAAATGCATTTATACCTAAGTATAAATGAAAAGAAAAAAAACGTTCAAAATGAATCTACGGCAAATTTCCTGATTTATACTGACATTTTATTTCACCTTCTAACAGTCTTAATTTATATTCTCTTTGCAAGGTTTTTCGTGCACTAGTATGGCAGCCTTAGAATTGATCTTTAATTTGTTTTAAATAAAAACTTAAATAATGGCTTTTTTGAATTAAGAGAGATTATATATAACTATTCCTATCTGTACCCAACATTGGAACAAATTTTTATAACAAAAAAGATATACTTAGCGATTACCCAGCTAAGGTTTGCATCGAGGCCTTAATTGAAATATAACTTATTATTTAACCCTTTCGACCTCCTGGGATATATATATATATTACAGAGAATATAATTTTAATACTACTGGGATATTTTGAAACCAATTTCTGTTTTTATGATGCAATTTCAGTGTTTTATTTTTATATTTGAATTTGAAATTTTTGCCGTAAGAATTATTTGTATATTTCTGTCGGTTTTGATCTAAAAATTGGAACGTGCCTAATCACTTCGGATAAATTTCTTATATTTAAGTATTGTACAACTATTAATAATTCAAAAGTGATAATATTCTAATTACTAGGGACAAGAAGAACCATAATACATTATAAAAAGTAAGTATTTCAAAAAAATTACGAAAATCAAGCTATTTTTTACTTTTGGGATTATTTGTCCCAACAGTATTTTATGGATTGTTTGATTAGGATTATTTGTCCCAACGGTACTTTATGGACTGTTTGAGTGGGATATTATGTCCCAATAGTTTTTTACAACATTGTTATATTTTTAGAAAATGGTCAGGTCAAAATTGGTGTAGGCTGAAATTCGTTTTCTTTTGGAAGAGAGTAGTGTCGATGATGGTGCTGATTTTTCTGGCAGTGATTCGGAAAATTTGACAAGTGATGTTTAAGCAAACCCTGAAGAACCTGAGGTACCTGTTGAACCTGTAAAACCAAACGAACTACGTGAAAACAATCTTACAACACAGGATGTTGAAATTGAACAAAATATCTTAAATTATGATGTAAATGTATGAAATTAATAAATAAATATATAAAATATATGAAATTTATAAAATTAAATTTGAATGGTTTTTACCACTTTGATTTATTTTATTCATACACCAAATAAGCCAAAATTTATTTTTTAATGTCCACAAAACCCTGTTGGGACTTATTATCGCAGCACATTGTTTGATATCTGGCAACACCACCATTACAAAAATGGGTTTATTTCATATTTAAGTGAGTATTATCAGTTTCCCATTGTCAGATTTTGCCTAAAGTCACCAACCCAAAGTCGAAAGGGTTAAGTATGTTCAGAAAATTTTTACAAAAACACATTCGGTTTTAACTTTCCAACCTAAGCATAAAATTAAAGTAATTTTTTTAAATAAAATGCAATTTGCAATTTGGAAATACCAACTAAAGTTAAATAAAAAATTTTAATAATGAGCTTCCGGAAAAGTTTTTCATACAGTACATTTTACTCCAGATTTTTACTGTTAAATAATCTCGTAAATAACAAACCAAAAAAAAACTAAAAAAAGAAAAAATAAAACATTAAGCAATGAATGAACTTAATTCTTTTTTGTGTACATATTATTTACTATAAAAAATTTTTTTTTTTTTTTCGAGAAAAGAAAGTAAAAGACATATTTCATTGCGGAAAACTTTCTTTCGCCTTCTTTTCTTTTAGAAATGAATGTTTTATTGAAAATTTTAAAAGAAAGGAATTACAAAAAAAGTTTCTTAGATAAAATAAATAATTTACTTAAAGAGTGTTAATTTTAATCTGAGATTAGTTTTATAAAAGTTGGTACGGCTTTAAAATAGTGTTATTTTAAGACGAAAAAATAATAATAGGAACAAAATTGGATTCAGTATGAAAAAAATATATAGCAAGTACATAAAAATAATTATAAAGAAAATTTTTTAGGAACATTTAAGTACTTATCGTTCAAATTTATAGCTTTGACGAAGGATTATTAAATTACAGATAATGCTAACAAAGTAATGAAAAATTTGAAGTTCTTACGACGAGCTTATAAAAAAATACCTTAAATTTTATTAACTTTGTGAGCTAGTTTACAGTTAGTCTACTAAACGATGGTTTGACTTTAACTTCTCCTTCTCAAATAGGTACGAATTCTTTTATTTTCAACATTTTAAGCGCAACATTTTTACTCAAATATTTCAAATATCAAAGTCACACTTAACAATTGTTTCTGTTTTATTCAAGTTAAGAGTTAGATTTTGTGAACTTAATATTTTAAGTTTCAGTTAAATTCGAAACAATTAAATAAATGTACCAGAATTAATGCTACATCACTAGGTTCTTATTTCACATCTAAAGGTCTCGCTCTGCCTACTCTCGGATATCCTCTATGTCAGGGGTGCTCAAAGGTTTTGTGTGATGAGCCGCATGTTCGAAAATCGTAAAATGTAGAGCCGAAAAATTTTCAATGCAAACTTAAATTCAAATTTTATTATTTGGGCTTGTCTGCTCTATGTCATAAGAAATCTTCTATTTCAATAATTCAATAATATATATACCTACGCAAAAAGTAAGAAAATGACAAAATGATGACCCGGGAATGTTAGGTTCATAAACTTTAACTTTATTTGTTGTCATTATTAATTTCATATTTAGTTTAATCAAATTTAGTTTAATTAAATTTAGATTAAAATTAAATTATTAGATTATAGAATAAACTAGTATGTGTCTGTTCTTTTTTTACATGATCTCAAATTTCATAGACCGAACTTTCAAGATTCTTTTTCTTGAATGCGTAAGTATTTATTGAAATAATTTTACTCAAGCAATCATTTTTAATATTGTTTTTTTTTTAACTTTAATTATATACAGAAAGAAAAATGTAGTTAAAATTAAAAGAATATATCTACTATATATACTCAGTCAATTATTGAAATTCAAAAGAATATATTTTTTTTCTCTTCATTTTACTCAAAGATGATTGATTATTTTCTTATTACGTTAGTTTTTTGTTTTCTTTTTTTTACTTAACTAAAGAAAAATATAAAAAAGAGTAAATAAAGAAATGTGTAACAGAAAACGTCTTTGGATGGAGCAGCATTAATAATAATATAAAAAAAAAAAACTTAATACGCGAACATGAAAAAAGGTTTAAATTAAAATTGATCAAGTTTTCAAGTTATATTATTTTTATACCTACATAATGTAGTTAGTTATATATATATACATATATATAAGTGTAGTATAATAATAAGCTATTTTTTGTTTTTTTTTCATGTTGATCTGGGTAAAAATTCCAAATACCTATTTTATGTTCTCAGAATATAAAGTTAAGCATATACAGACAACATAGGTATGTAGTTACTTATCTACATATAAATGTTTCTTTAGATACCTTATAACTAAATCTTTTTTTTTTTTTGCTTCAATAAGCGAAAAGATAAAATAAACAAAACAGAAATAATAATAAAACAATGAAAATAAATAATGCGGTGTGCTATTCAAAAACTGAAACAAAAATGTTTCCACAAATGATTGGGATATAGTTTCTGTAATGTTTAATAACTTTTTTTTTTAATTATAAACAGAAGTAACTTCAATATTGATTGGCAAGGGTAATGTATAAAGTGAAATGTGTATGGTCTTAATTAATTATGAGATACTTTAGACCGAGCTTAGACATATGTACTTATACTTCACTTACCTAAACACTTAAAAATTATACTTAAGTATTTAAGTAGTTAAGTACATACATAATAGTAATAAAAATGTTTTACTACAATATTCCTAGTTAGAATATCAAATTTGTATTATAGAAAGAATTTTCTACTACTTATCTCTATATACATTTTATTTATGAGTAACGAAATACTTAAGTACAACTATTAAATTAACTATTAAATTAAGTACAACTAAAAAATTGATAAAAAATTAATTTATTTTTGTACTTAACACTTTGCAATTCTAAGTTTTCCCATTGTTCGGGAGAAATATTTGAAATAAAAGAATTTTATGAAAGCAGTAAGGTCGACCACTCTTTTAATAAAAATAACACAAGAAAAAAAAAACTAGTAAAATAACAATTTAAGTATTCGCAATTTTGTTTTGAATTAAATATTTACTTGATAAATATAAGTATTGGACATTTTATATAGTATTTTTAAGCAAAATGTGTGTAAACATTTAAAGAATGACAATAATTCAGTTTTAAAATTCATTCAAAACTTAGAATAAAAATTCGTTGCAACGATATTTTATATTGTAAATTCTATCAAACAAGTTCTTATTCATGTTAGAACTTCAAGCGTTAAAATGAAATTTAAACAAAACTAAGTAACTATTTCCATCGTAATCTTGACTGGAAAAATATTTCATAACTTTCTTTGTTGCATTCGAATCGAATTCACCAATGATAGTGCGTTATATAAACCAAATGATTTAAAAATTACCCAAACATAAGTGCAGCAAATGAATATTATACAATTTTAATTTTTCTAATGTTTTTTAAAATATCAATAGAAATACTTTGAATCTTACAATTAAGTATATACATTAAGTAAGTATGGGAAAAAAAAATATTTCACCCTCATTTTCTTCGAATCGAAATAATAAAGAATCAACAGAAAATGTATAAAATCCAGTGAGTGTCAACTTAAGAATTTCCAAGAAAAAATTTCATAAAGGTAGAAATAAAAAATTTTGTGTTTCGCCGAAGATTTACTTATAAATTTTTTTAAGATGAGAATGATTTCTTAATAATTTTGTTTTTTTTTTCTTCTTCCAATTTCAACAACTTTTGTTAAGAAAAAAAAATACGTGCTTTTCCTATGAGTGTTGTGTTGGGTACAAGAAAAAAAAAACAGATGGAATATAATTTCTTTTAAACATAGAAACAAGGAAAAAAAATGTTACGCTGCTGTCATAAGAAAACCATTGTCTTTTATCAACAATTTTTTTTTTTCTTTCTTGTTTTGGTGTTCATACGATCTGAGATTTTTTTATGTTAAAAAATATACTTATTGCGTTTTTGTATATTTTTATATTATTAGTAACTGAAATTTTTAACTATAAAGTATCAACTCTGAACAAAATGAAAATAATAAATTTATTTTTAGTTAAATAGGTAGTAAGTACTTACCAATTGCCACCTCGAATTGAACTTCCAGCCAACTAGCAAACAGGAAACATAAAAAATTTGACATTTCCAATGTAATACATGATGATTTGATGGCATTAAAAATCCAGTCGCAAGTGTAGCACTTAAGAATATCACAGAAATCAGTAAACAAGATGATGTTAAAGTATATTTTAAATTTTGTTGCCGGATATCAGGATAAACTGTCACCGTTTCGGGGAAGCTACTTGAAAAATGCTCCGCACATACAAACGTATTAATTATACGTTCAATTTTCATTTCGTCACCGCCATTTGACAATGAATGTTCTAAGGAGCAATACTGTTCTGCTGTAAATTGCCTACCCGAGTCAAGTGTTAAATTTCCGTTCCTTTGTCTAAATATTCAGGCCGGAAAATACCCGCTATCGCATAATCTGAAACTGGACATTCGGGAAATCCAAAAGCAACATCAAATGTTGATGAATTCAGTATTGATTGTTGAATACTATTTTTCAGTGGATCGTGGCGAACACAAGTTCGATTATTAACTTCATAGGCATTCGTTTTTTGGCAACATTTTCTCACCTTAGTGAGTCGACGTGGCGCGACCAGTGAGTCAATGGTATTAATTTGAGGAAAACATACTAATGCTACATCTTTATCAAGCTTTTTCATTCAAATACAATGATCCATTTCAGAAAATTATTATGTTATTAGAGCCGGTGAATAATTCTCTTTGCTTGCATGTTTGTAGAAATGTGTTTTCATGAACTTTAAAGGATCGTGGTGCCTCTTCCCGAGGTTCGAAAAATTTCTTTCCTCGAGTCATGAAAACCGAGGGCACCATTTGCAGCGAGCTTCCAACTACACATTTCTGATTTCGATCTAAATACGCACCAAGGCCACAGCATTTATTTATGTGAACTGTAGGTGGGCGTATAGCATTCACAGAATAAAATAATTAAAAACTTGTTATTAAAAAATATTTAAGATTTTTTTCATGAGATTCGCACATTTTTTTTTTTTTGATTTCGTTATTCTTTTTCTTAACTCTTTGAAAGAAAAAAGACGTTTTAGAGTAAAAAAAAATTATAATAACCAAATAAATTTAATTTTTTATTCCGCCATAAAAAAAAAATTATTTTAATAATTTTTTTTTTTTTTGTGATTCTTCTTCCAATATTTTTTATTTCCACTTTTTCATAATTTCTATTTTATTAATTTTTAATTTATTTTTTTTCAATTAAATTGAATTTAAATTTAAAAACCCGCCAGATGTATGTAATTGTTTTTTTTTTTGTTTACATTTCACTGGTGGTATATTTCTTCTTTTTTTTTTCTTTTTTTACAATAATTTTCTGCAAAAATTCCAAAGATTTATTATTATTAGGTATATGTATGTAGGTGGAATTTTATTAATTTAAATAATTATTTATCTTTTTTGAAATAATTTTTGTTTTAAATAAACTTTATCATTTAATTTTTTTTTTCCATTTCATATTAGTTTCATATTTGACAGTAAATTTAACTGTGTTTACAATTTTATATCTGTAAATAATTTTTAATCATCATTTTCAATGTAATTTAGCAGGTGTTTTTTATTATTTAAAAAAAATTAATAAAAAAAATTAAACTGCAGCACTACTGGTCGTTGGTATGATAATAATGGTAATCCAAATTCTGAAAACGCAAAAATACGAAAAAAGTAGCCGAACCGGATTTTTATAACGAATGTTAATTTTTATTGACTTTTTTCATATATAATGTTTTTTTTTTGCGACAATTAAATTAATCAATTCATTGAACAAAAAATAGTTCTATTTTCATAGAATTTTTAAATAAAAAAATATATATAAAATAATGTTGTTTAATTTAAAAATTTAATTAAAAAAAGAAAATTAGGTACTTCGTATTTGTTTTTTTTTCCTCTAAATAAAAATAAAATAAGCAAATTTGAAAATAAAATTATTAATCCATTCAACGGGGTTCAAAATGCAACTAAAATTGTTGTTGAAAATTAATGAAATGAAATATATATTTTTTTTAAATTTTTTACTGTTGTCTGTTTTTGCTCAGTGTGATTGTTAATAGCTGAATTTGAAAATAAAAATGTATGTAAAAAAAAATAATCCTGTTATGGGAAATTTCTGTAAAGTTGCCAAACCGGTTTCTAATATAGATACATGTATATATTATCTTCTGTTGTGTGTTCTGCTTGTGTATTTTTTGTTTATTATTATGTTTTTATGTTTTGTATTTATGCTGCTTGAGTTAAGATAAGATATACAAAAACAAAAATCAAATTTATATCATGCAATATATACAATGAATCATATTCATAGTAGTTTTGCTTTTGTTGATAATCCAATTTAAGAAAGTTGCCTTGTTAGTGTTGCAGAATAGTATGAGTACAGTTAAGTACATAAGAATCTTAATTTAAATTTTTGGTTTGTTCTTTTGTAGTTCTCTGCAGTTTGTTGCTGAAAGTTTTCTCAACTATTGAAAAAAGTTAAAGGCACTTTTCTTAAAAAAAATTTCAACCTGACCAGAAAAATATTTTTTAAATTAGATTTCTATATGGAGCTACGAACTCAGGTGATACGATATACAGACAAATATATACATAAATGATACTGGTACATGATACATATAATATAACAGATAACTAGAACTCGCATAATTATGTAGGTTTTGCACTTATATATAAAAAGTATTTGTACGAATCATATTAATAAAAATATATGTAATATGTACATACATATAGATAGTATGTTTATGACGAATGTAAATCTGTAATTCTAGTTTAATTTTAATAGCTGTCCAAGTTGAATATTTGAAAGGCAAAAGAGGAGAAACACATTTTATTTCCATCTTTCAAATTTATATTTTAGAGATTTCGGTTTAAATTTTTAAAATAAATTTATTTACTTTATACAGGTTGGAATTGGATTTATCTACATTTTATCAAAATTAAGAGTTTTACTTATAAGGTTGTAAGCAAACCTGGGTTTATGAGTCGCTAGCGAAAATCAGATACCCTTAACTGTTAACAAAATTAAAGGTGCATACATTATGCCATTTATGTACAAACATTATACATACCACACAGATAAATGTATACCATGTACAATTTGATACTTGAAAGCAGAATAAAATTTGAACTAAAGCCAATCCAACAAAAAATAATAATAAATTTTAAATGTTTACATGAAATTATTTTATAACTTTACTTAAGTATAAAGAAAATTCAATTTAATTTAAAAAGAAAATAATAAGGAAAAAACATTGGAATAATAAATAATAAAATTAATTTTTTTGGCAAAAGTTTTCATTTCTAACTAAGTATAAATTTTCTGTTTTTATTCTAAATAATAAAAACTTACAGTAATAAACATCAAAAGCAGATGTTTGTGGATTCGCAAAACAATTTGTAAGATAATTTTCTTTTTCAAAAATGTATATAATGCTTCTATTTTATTTATTATAATAGGTATCTTTTAATATTGATTTTAATATTCATTTAATTATATGAATTTAAGTTTCCGGCAGTTTCCGGTTATTTGAATTTTTATTAAATTAAATTTTTATTGTTTTGATGACTTTATTTGCTTCAAGCAATTCATAGCAGGACTATAATACTAACATACATAGAATACAACAGGCTGGAATTACAATAATATTTCATTTACCAAAATATGAAAAGTTTTCCGTTCTATGTGCTATAAAAATTCAATAAAATTTGAATGGAAATTTATTATTAAAATTATACATTGCTGTAAAAATAAGTCCATTTAATAATAAGTGTGGGCCACAGTATTGATTCGCATTAAATAAAATAAAATATGACAAAAATAAAACATTAAAACAAAAGACTTTAGAGATACAAAAGATCAAAAAGGTTTTAAAAGGCCAATGAATATAATGAATACAATGAATAAAATGAAACAGAACAGAATTTTAGACGTGACAAAGTTCATAATCACCCTTTTTTAATATCGTCACATCATCATTAACTTCATAACTATATAAATAGGTAGATATATACTTTAAGTATAAAAATATGTAAATGCGACAGCTA
>OZ023273.1:103576235-103767381 GCA_964007475.1 Hybos culiciformis
TGTCGATTATAGGAACCAAAAATCTTTCGGACAGCGTATTAAATTCATTTAACCAAAAAAGGTTCCGTAGTATTATTTTTTTTTTTTTTTGAATTTTTCTTTCGTATATATAAACGTTATGTATATATAAACGTTATATTGTTAAACTAAAGTCGGACAAACGTCCCGCGAATAAACTAGTTTCGAGTATTAAATGTAAAAAAATTTTTTTTTTTATTTTGCTATATAAAATCGAAATGAAAAAAATTTGCAGTTGTAACAAGCATTTACCTGTTTGCTTTCATAAAAAAACAAAAATTGTGTATAAGCGGTAACGAAAATATGTTGTATTTACTTTTTTTGTTATTTTCTGTTCGACTGCGTTTTATTTTTTTATTTTATTTTTTTGTTCAAAATTGACTAAAATTTTAAAATTACTATTAACATACAATGATCGAAAGTGTTCGAAAGTTTCATTTGTTTCTTTCATATTGATTGATTATTTCATTCTAGAATGAAAGTAATTTCAAACATTTTTGAAAGCGATCAAATGAAATGAAATGAAAGTTATGAATGAAACTTTCGAACACTTTCGTTTCAACAGAAGCCTTAATAAGGTTACATAAGCCCGTAAAGGCTGCGTGTTTCATTAAGTGCACAAATGAAAAAGGTTGAGAATTTGTTGAATAAGAAATTTTTTTATCTTTTTAAATAATTAAGTATAATAATTTTAGGAATAAATCCTCTACAAAATTTAACTTGAACAAGTATACTTACTATAATATTAATAGATTTTTCAATTTTATTTACTTTAATTCAATTTTTTCTTTCCTTAAGCAAAAAAATGGCGCCAATTTTTATTTAACTTTGGGTTTTTTCATTCTAAAAATGAATAAATAGAAAGGAAAATTTTTAAACGAAAAATTTCAAGCATTAATATGAAATTAATCTATTTGTTTTTTTATCCATTATGTTTAATTTTCCAATTTATCTTTTCAAGGATAAGGATAAAACAATACAACTAGGAAGGAAGAAAAACAAACAAATATTATAAATTCAAACAATAACTTTTGTATGATCATAATTATGTACATTATGTATTACCGAAAAAAAAAATCAAATTTATAAGCATATTTTGTTTTTTTGGAACAATAATAAGAAATTTTTTTGAATTTAAAGGCTTTGAAAGTTCTGAAAAACTGATTTTTCCATTTCATGGACTTTCAATAATTTCTTAAATAAGATGTTCAATTTATATACGATTAGAAATATCAAAATCATTTTAAAATAATTTCATTGTTTTTTTCAATTATGCATAAAAAAAACACACGAAGCAGTCATAGAACTGCCTACAGAAGTTTATACTTAAGATTTAAACTATGAAATAACAGTGGCTACAAATAATGGACTGCTTTTGGACTGATGGACTGATTTTTATTTTAATTTACATTTTGTACTGAGCAGCCCATCATTTGTAGCCACTGTTATTCATAGTTTTTAAATTTTTTTCATAATAATTAGTTTTTTTGAGATATTTAAACAAACCAAAATGTTTTTATCAGCCACTAATTTATTATTTTTTATACATATTCTATTTTTGAAGCAAAACACAGAGCTAAGTAAAATTGTAGCAAATTTGGTTAAAAAAAATTTGCAAATTAGGCGCTCTTTGATTTTTTTATTTTAATTTATATAAATGGAAAAAACTTTTAATTAATAAATAGTGTTTTATATTTTTATAATACATATTATAAAATTAAAATGTAGCTAAAAACTTATTTGAGAACTTAGTTGAAAACTGTATAATTTCATATATGAATTAATGCAATTGAATATTGCTATAAAATGGATGTAAAAAATATTGGAAACGTTCACAGATGCATAAATTTGAGTATCGAGATGCTATTTCTTTTTAAAAATTTAATTGTGAAAAAAAAACTATCCTATTCAGAAATCAGTTTTTTAATAGCGAGTTGAATGAACTATTTTTCAATATTGTCTTATTTTCACAATAGAATTAACATAATCTTGTGATCATTCATAAAAAATTTAGACACCGGATAATAGGTATATCACTAAAGTCCCAACTAATTTTCAAACATGTTTTACCACTTACTATGACAAGACAGTTATGTGTATATATGTATTTAAACAAGCATTTGTTAATCCTGTTGTAGTTAATAAGATAATAAACGCTAAAAAAAGTACGAATTTCCCGGGAGAAAAATAAGTAAGAAAAGTGATCACATTTCATTTCATGTTTCATGTTTTTGTTTTATTTTTTTACAGAGATCATGTAACCACTAAAGTATATATACAACTTTAATATTTAATTCATTATTCGTTATGATTTTGGAATTGTTAGCTAATAATTAATTAAAAAAATATTTACACCGTATTTAACATTATAAATTATAATAAAATTATGATTTTTGAACATTTTTTTAATCTTAATAGTATTAAAAATTAAATTTTATTTTAAAAAATTTTTTTGACATTGGCATTGCGCCTATAATTAGGTACTTACTAAAAAATATTGATATTACATATATATATATGGCTTTAATAAAATAATTGCATTAATACACAAAACTTATATTCTAAATTTCCTTATTTGAATATAGATTTTCTTAAAAACAATTTTAAAATCTAAGTATAAATTTTGTGTAAAAATTTAAGATGTGGGCAAATGCAAAATAATTAATTTTTTTTCCACATATTTATTTTACTTATATTTCAATGACTTTATTATTAAATCATCCAGTTTTCCTTCAATGACATTGATAAGTTGGTTATTTTGAGAAAACTGACCAAAAACTAATATTTATTTGAGCAACAAAGTGTAACATTGTATGGAATTATTATTTTTCTAAATATATCAAGAAATTATAATTATTTTAGAATATTTTATTTTTGAAAAAAAAAAGTCTGAAGGTGCCAGGTTCGAACCCAATTATGATTTGTTTTTTTTTTAATATTTGAAATTTATAATAAAATGATTTCTACAAGTAATAAGACAAAAATTGTTTTTTTGTTAGTGGGTACTGGTATGACCTAAAAGACGAGGGCGAGCGGGGGTCCCCTTACTCCCCCACGTCCCTAAAATTTATTGGAACTGACAGATGGAGAAAATTAATAGTTTTTCTTGTTCCAAATAAATAAAAAAAAAAAATGAATGGTTTATTAGAATTTTTTTATTATATTTTAGAAATCCAAAATCATATGGGCTATAAGGCTTGGTGGCTAGAACATCGGACTATAAGAGTGAATGTGTCAGGTTCGATTCCCCCCAATGAATATATTTTTTTTTTAATTTTTTTGAAAATAATAATTTTTAATTTTTTTGAACATAATTTTTTTATTGGTAGGTTATGTAATTTTTTTGCTTGTAATATTGGGCCCTATATATACATATATTTGAAATTAAAAAATTGTACGATAATTATGAATTCCTACCCAAAATTTTTGGTCTGGTAATCTTTATTTCACCAGAGCTACCTATTTTGAAAAATTTTTTTTTTGCATATTTTGAGCCGGGAAAACCTATAATGATAAATTACTTGACCGATATCTATACTATCAATGCCAAAATATACCTATGTTGTTTCTCAAGGCTTTAATAAAATTATTTGCAACGAGTTTAGTGCGTCCAATATTATAAATTTGTTTTATAGGATATAATGTTTATAACTTTAGTGGTTACATGATCTCTGTAAAAAAAATAAAACAAAAACATGAAACATGAAATGAAATGTGATCACTTTTCTTACTTATTTTTCTCCCGGGAAATTCGTACTTTTTTTAGCGTTTATTATCTTATTAACTACAACAGGATTAACAAATGCTTGTTTAAATACATATATACCAGGCACGAAGCGTAAGTTTTTCAATATCGGAAGCGCACTAATAGAATTTAATATTTTTTATACTTAGATATAACACCATATTAAATAAGGTAAGATATTGAAATGATCTGAAATGGGGGATGGAAATAAGGCCGCAGGAAATAAGGCCGCGACGTTTTTTTGTTGCGGTCTTATTTCATTTTTCAAAATGAAATAAGACCGCAAAAAAATTCCTCGCGGCCTTATTTCGTTTTGAAAAATGAAATAAGACCGCGACAAAAAAAAAATTAATCGGAGGGCTAATTTCATTTTGAAAAATGAAATAAGACCGCAAAAAAATTCCTCGCGGCCTTATTTCGTTTTGAAAAATGAAATAAGACCGCGACAAAAAAAAAATTAATCGGAGGGCTAATTTCATTTTGAAAAATGAAATAAGACCGCAAAAAAATTCCTCGCGGCCTTATTTCGTTTTGAAAAATGAAATAAGACCGCGAGAAAAAAAAAAATAATCGGAGGGCTAATTTCATTTTGAAAAATGAAATAAGACCGCAAAAAAATTCCTCGCGGCCTTATTTCGTTTTGAAAAATGAAATAAGACCGCGACAAAAAAAAGTTAATCGGAGGTCTAATTTCATTTTTAAAAATTAAATAAGACTGCTTGCTATAAAAAAATTTTGCGAGGTGAGCACATAGATGAGCACAGAGATTTGATTAAGCTATAAGATTTCTTCAAAATTTTCTTGAATTGAAAGTTCCAATTTTATTGTTTTCAAATAAATTTTCGAATCGAAAGATTCAATTTTATTGTTTTTAATTAAAATTAACACAAAAATAATTATTTTTTATTAACAAATCGTGGAGTGTATTTAATGTAATCCTGTAAGAAGGTCTTGATGCTACCTTCTTCAGCATACGTTTCATCGACGTTTTTTAGTATATTTCTAACCACTTTAATAAAGCCGGTCAAATTGATGAGTTTCACTTTAGTGGGATTTGGTTTTCCTGCTTGGCCTTGATACACAAAATTCAAAAAAAACTTGCGATCATTAAACCATTTCGCAAACAGAATGTAGCCAGCTGCCAAGCCTTTTTTGAACTCTTTGGATCTCCGAATTTCAGTCAATTTTTCAGTCCAAACGGTAATCTAAAAAATAAACAAAATCAGTATAATAGGAAAAAAAATATTTTTTTTTCGTACCAATTTTTTTGACGCTGTTTCGTCCAGCATATGTGAGTTGAAATTTCTGAGCTCTGTAAGTGTCGAAATTGGAAACTTGTCAAACACAGCAGATGCACTAAACTTGGATCCAGCCGAAACAGACGCAACACTTTTGACTAACGATTTCACTTTATTGAGATGAATATCCAATTTCTGATTTAATGAAACCTTTAAATCGTTCAACTCATTTTTCATTTTTGCTTCCAGCTCTGTGACGATTTCCACTTTTATTTCCGTCATTTTATTCAACATGAACTGGCACAACGATGCCGTATTAATTTTTTGGTCCAGTTCGTTTTCCCATCGTTCTATTTTTACTCTTTCCTTTGTTAACGAATCAGCATTGTCATCAGAATGTTCATTTAAATCTTTACAAATGTCACTCATGTCACTGAGTGATACATGGAGTGTAGTAAAAGCTGAAACAGTCAAAATTCGAGAAAAATTAATCGAAAATCAGGAAATTTCAAATATCAGTGTTGACATCAATGCCGCGCATGACTGATATCAATGGTAGCATCAGTGATTCACCTGCACTTCCACTTGCAGTAGAATTTGAACGATCGGAAACTTGTGTTCCTTGAGAAGCTGAATCTAATATAGAATTAATTCAATAAATACCTTCATTTTTGTCGTTTATTTCCAACTTTTTGGTTGATGCTTGTTGATTCATGTCACTTTCTGATGGATCTGGTGTTTTGTTTGGTTCATCTTGAATTGGAGTCTTGAGAAGTTGCTCCGGTGGCATATTTGGTGGATTCAAAACTGAAAAAAAATAATAATATAGCAAACAAACAGCAGTGCTTATTCGCACCGTGATAGTACGTTTACTTAACATTTACTCTTCGTGTACACGAGAATACACGAGAATACTCGAGAATTTACGAAAGTACAAGAACTACAAGGAAAAACATGCAAGTACACGGAGAAGGAGATACACATAGTACTATAATATTCAATGCCAGTTCTTTCACTGCAGTACAAATAAATAAAAAAAAATTAAAAATTTACCCCATAGGGTTCCCCGAAAAACTTTGTACTTAAAAATATTCCATATTGCGGAAAAAACTCAAAACTCCAAACAAAGTTTGCCAATCACGTAAAGCAAAATAAAAAAAATGCCCTGGGGGGTTCCGAGTAGTACTTCGTTTAGTTTCGTGTACTTTCGTGTATTGTGTACACATAACGTAAACGGGAACTCACGGCTGCCAAACAAAACATTCAAAAATCGAGAATAGAACGAATTTTTAATAGTATCAGTGCTGGCAACAATGCTTCGCATGACTCATGTCAATGCTGACTTCAGTGCTGGGATTTGTCCTTCACCTGCAGTTCCACTTCTAGTAGAAGTTTAAATGGAAAAATATAAGAATGAATGAAAAAATGAATGAAAAAATAAAATGCAGAAGAACAGACCCGAAGCACACATGAATACGAGCCTTGCCTTTGCATCATAAGACCTCCTACGGGGTTTTTTTTGTTTTGTTCTACTTTTTCCCATTTTTCTCCAGTTGTGTGTTTTTTTCATTTAAACAAACCTTTTTTAGGAGTTTTTGATCTTTATAAAAAAAAATTTTTTTAAGTTAAATTTCATGAAAAAAATTATTTTCAAAAATTCTACTTTTCAACTTTTTTTTTTGGCATTGCAGAAATTTTCGTAAGATGCAATTTGAAGTACATTTGGGAGTAGTTAATTTTAGCTTTTTGGGTTTTGTCAATAAAATAAAGTATAGAGTCAAAAAACGCCTTTGAAAATTTCTGCGATGCCCAAAAAAAAAAGTTGAAAAAGTAGGAAAAGAATTTTTTTCATAAAATTTATCTAAAAAGAATCTTTTTTTATAAAGACCAAAAACTCTTAAAAATGTTTGTTTAAATAAAAAAACACACAACTGGAGAAAACTGGAAAAAAGTAGAACAAAACAAAAAAAAAACTCGTACGAGGTCTTATAAATATAATGCAGGGCTCGTACAATCTATATGTTTAGAATTTATTTAATAAATACCTTCATCTTTGTGCTTATTTTTAAATTTTTTGATTGGTGGCTGTTGAATTATGTCAATTTCCTTTGGTGAATTCAAAACTGAAACAAACGAAACTAGTCGTTAGTGCGGATGACGTGTACAGATTCGATTTAGCTGAAATTTGGTGGCAATTTAGAGACGGTGACCAAATCCCCAAATCCAAAACGATTTTTGCCGCAAATCCCCGTTTCAGAGATAAAACCTTCCAAAGTTTTCATATGTTTTGTACAGCCAAATTTTTTTTGACTAAAGTGCAGTTTACGTGAACCACTCAGAACCGGCTGAAACTTGGTGGGGGGGGCGAAGAGGCGGTGCCCAAATCCCCAAAACTGAAATCAGTTCTTGGGGCTCAGGCCCCGTTTCGGAGATAGGGCTTCCCAAAGTTTTCATACATTTTGTGTGGGCAATTTTTTTTTTTGCTCGAGTTGCCCCATTTTTGTTGTAGAGAGTATAGGGGGTATCCCAGAACTAGAGGGGGGCGTGGGGGGCGGCGGGCGGGCGGTCTGGTGGTTGGTCAGTGGGATTTGCAGCGCCAGCCAAAATTGCTATTTTTCGCGTTTTTGACCGGTTTTTTGGATTTTCAAAGGCGTTTTTTGACTCTCTCCTTTAATTTATCGACAAAACCCAAAAAGCTAAAATTAACTACTCCCAAATGCCCTTCAAAATGCATCTTTCGAAAATTTCTGCGATGCCCATAAAAAAAGTTGAAAAAGTAGACTTTTAGAAAATAATTCTTTTCTCAAAATTTAACTTAAAAAATTTTTTTTTTTATAAGGACCAAAAACTCCTAAAAAAGGTTGGTTTAAACGAAAAAAATACAAAACTGGAGAAAACTGGAAAAAAGTAGAACAAACTCAAAAAAAAAAACCCGTACGAGGTCTTATGATGCAGGGCTCGTACATTCGAATTATTTATTATATCCAGGGTTACCGTATTAAATTTGAAATGAGGTTATTGTTGTTGTTGACTCTTCTTCGATAATTTTTTTTTGGGGTTTTTTTTTATGTATTTCAGTATAAACGCATAATATATGACATTTTTTAATTTTGTTCAGTTTTAATTTATTATTAATATTTAAGGTCTTAAGGATTACCATAAATAAGTACTTAATGTTTGAATATAATAAGGATTATAATTTTTTATAACTTTTATGTATTATTATTAAAAATGTTAGAACTTTTAATTTAAACATTAACATCTGCTGGCAAAATAGTAATTATTGATGAAAATAAAATTTTTTTTTATAAGGCACTGGCTCACCTGCATTCGCATCCACCCACTTTCGAAAATTTTTAACTTTTTTTGTGACAAACGTTAAAATAAGTTGTGCAATTTTTAGTTTCAATTTTAATAAGAAATCCTTTTTGTATGCGTAAGTCAAGAATAAGGAATTATTTGTGCTTATTTTCATTTAATAGAATCAAAAACTGTAATACAATTATTAATAATGTGTTTTATTATCACTAAATAGTAGGGAATCAATTTTTGGGGCATTTTGGTTCGATTTTTGGTAATTTCAGATTTCTTATGGGGAATTAAAAAAAATCCATTCGGCAACCTTGATTGTATCAATTGCTTTGTGCATATCTACGTTACATTTTATCAGTTTTTGTCCATATCCATTGGTATACGTAAATTTTTAAAATCTTTGTCACAAAAAATTATTGATAAAAAAAATTCAATGGAAAATATCAATCAAAAAGGAAAAGAAAATTGCAGTCAAATTCGGCAAAACAAGTTGAAAATCGGAAATAAGAAAATTGAGTTTGAAATGATTCAAGGCAAAAGAAGCGACAAAACTGTTTTACATTCAATTAGTGAGCATCAAATTTATGTACGTAACAGAGTATTATCTGACGGTTCTATTGCATACACTTGTTCCTTAAAAATTTGTAATGCCCGAGTTTATGTTTCGAATGGGGAATGTTTTCTTTCTGATCCATTTGATGGGCATGGACACGGAAGCAGAAAATTTGAAATAGAAGATATGTTGACGTTGAATAAAATTAAAACCAGATGTGGCACTCCAAATTCATCGCAAACGACTTCACAGGTGTCGGATGTTCGTGAAATTTTTGAAGGTGCAGTTTTTGTGTAAGTGTTCACTATGTACTCACTATATGCATGGTATGTGATCATTTTGAGGTGTCAATATATTCAAATGTGTGCTCACCTATATGCTCACTATATGCTTGCTATGTGATGATTTTAAATTAGTCAACTTTCACACTATGTTATTTTAATTTTTTGATTTAGAAACCAGAGTAGCCAAATAAATTTCAATAAAGTACGCCGAAACTTGCAGCTAATTAGAAGTAATCAACTGCCGAAACCACCTCAAAATGTATGTGAAGTCATCGAAGTATACACCAATGAACTTGTTGTTGAAAATTACAGCAAAACGAAGCATAAAAACGAGAAGTTCGAATTCTACAAAGGTTCATACGATTGCAAAGACTTTTCATATACATATTTCGCTTCTGACCATATCATAAATAACATTCAAAAGAACATTCCGGAAATTGAGAGAAGATTTATGATGGATGCAACTTTTAAAATTTGCCCCCTAGGTGTATTCTATCAGTTTCTTGTAATTTACATAGACTATTGTGGTCAGGTACGTTTCTTTGTTTAACAATTTCTTCACTGTAACCAATGTGCTCTCCTTACTATTTAATTGTAACCTTAACCATATATATGTCCTGTCTACTATTTTAATGTGAACATGTAAGTTCTCTCTCTACTATTTCACTGTGACCATGTATATGCCCTCTCCACTATTTCAATGTAACCATACATGTTGATGATCTGATTGATGAATTTTCGTCTCTTAAGGGTTCTTGATGGATGGATGAACTTAAGTTTTGTATGATTGGTTGTTGAATGGACTGTATGAATATTGATGACTGAAATTAATTTTCTAATGAAAATAATTTTTTTTTTTATTTTTTTTCTTTTCCTTTATTCCTTCTGAACTCTCTGACACATTACATTTGAATCCCTTAAAACTAATAATTTATAAATTTTTACATTTCCAATCTAGGATTACGGTAATTCCGTATATATATTACGATCGTATGACGATCCAATTACGAACACGAATTTTTATTTATATTTTTATTTTAATAGTGTTAGTGTAAATAATTCTTAAGGAATTGATTTGGCGGAATTCCTGAAAATGAAATGGTGTACACAACAAAGTGGAACGTATATAACATTAAATGTTAATATGAGTTAAACTCCAATTTAGTGTTTTTGAAATATCAAAAGCATAAACATGCCGGCCCCGTTGAAAGGGTACCTTTCAAAACAGTTATCATATAATCATTTAAACTAGGTTTATGTGTAGTTATTACTTAATTAAGATTTCTAACGTAACAAATAACTATTATTATTATTTTTTTTTATTTTAAGTTGAAAATTTTGTGAAATATTTATTAGATTATATTACATTTACTATGATTTATTATAGTTATTAAAATTTTAAAATTTACTCAAATAATAGTTCTTAAAATACATAAATACAACATAAACGATACTTTTCCAAATAATAGTATTTTATCCGACTTTACAAATTTCAAATTTTACCAAACAATATACGTAGTTACAATATGAATTAACATGACTTTAAAAATTTTAAATTTTACCAAACAAAATACATAATTACAATATGAAGTTATGGCATTTAAAACTTCAAATTTTTACCAAATAATATAAAGTTAAGATCCAACCCTTTTATTAGCTTAAGTTTTCAACAAATCAATCTTTCACGGTTAATTAATTGGAAGTTTACAAATTTTAGAGATTGGTCGACGAAACTTTCCATTTTGTGTTTTTATTTCGAAAACTCTACATTTTTCATCATTACCCATAATAGTGTTGGTAATTATACCCATTAGCCAATTTGTGGGTTGAGAAGAATCATTTGATATTAAAACGATATCATTTACCTTAATGTTAGGGTGGGAGGTTTTCCATTTTGTACGCTGTTGTAAAGTATGGATATATTCGATTGAAAATCTTTTCCAAAATGATTGAATCAATTGTTCTAATTTTTTCCAATTATTTAAACGGTTTGATGGAATGTTATCATATGATTTTTCGGGTGGTGCTACAATTGATCCCCCAGTTAGAAAATGGCCTGGAGTCAGGGGTTCTGGATCAGATGGATCTGCGGACATATTTGAAATCGGACGAGAGTTCATTATTCCTTCTATTTGAATAATGAGCGTATTTAGTTCTTCATAATAAAGGGTCATGTTTTTTGTTACCCGTTTTAAATGGTACTTAAGTGATTTTACAGACGATTCCCATAATCCTCCAAAATTAGGAGCATTTGGTGGTATAAATCTCCAAGAAATTTGATTCAGAGCGCAATAATTTACTATACTTTGTTCAATACCTTTTTCTGATAGAAATTGTTTTTGTTTTTTAAGCTCACTATTGCAGCCTACGAAATTAGTTGCGTTGTCAGACCAGATAGTGTTACACTTTCCTCGTCGATACAAAAATCTTTTAAGACAAGCCAGAAAAGCTTCTGCTGACAGATCCGAAACTATTTCTAAATGAACCGCCTTTGTTACGAAACAGACGAAGGAAGCTACGTAAACCTTGAACGTTGGGCCGTTTCGATGGTGTTTATTTTTCAACAGAAAAGGACCACAAAGATCGACGCCTGTTGTATTAAACGGCTTACTTGGTTTGGTTCTTTCTTTGGGCAAATTTCCCATCATTTGCTGTGATAGTTTTGGTTTTATTTTACAGCAAGTAACGCAGTTCCTTACAAGTTGCTTAGCTAGGACCTTTGCCTTGATAGGCCAGAATTTTTGTCGTATCAGGGACATCAACAGCTGAGGACCAGCGTGGAAACCTTTCAAATGTTCAGAATGAAAAATTAAGTCTGTTAGTGGGTGTTTGTACGGAAGTAATAGTTGATGTTTTACATCGTAATCGTAGTCCGAATTACACAATCTACCACCAACTCTTAACATATTTTCTTTATCTATGAATGGGTTAAGACCTTTTATTTTGCTATTAGACTGAATTTCTTTGCATGAGGTCAATTGTCTTAGTTCTTGGCTAAATTCGGATATTTGAACAACCTTTATCAACGTCAATAGTGCGGAGTCTAGCTCAGTCACAGTTAACCCATCTGTTTTTCTGTCAAGATTGTTGCTAACATTTTTGTAAAATCGAATGCATAATGCTGTAACTCGAATGAGTTTGTCTAGGGAGCTAAATTTCGTGAATAATTCAAAATCAATTGATTTAGTGACAAAAGATAAATTTTCAACTGGTTTTAATTCTAAGAATTCTTGGTCATAAGTGGGCAATTGATTGTTTTGATAGTAATTTTCTATAGGTTCGTTAGAATTCAACCAACTGGGTCCATTCCACCAAACGGAAAGATTTTTAAGAGTTGTGGGAAATATCCCTCTGGATATGACGTCTGCGACATTATCAGCAGTACGCACATGTTTCCACTCATAATTATTCGTAAGTTCTTGTATTTCGTTGACGCGATTTGCAACGAAGGTTTTTAATTTGTGGGGTGCTATCAGTAGCCACTGAAGAGTAATAGTTGAATCAGACCATAAGATTATTTTATCGTAATTTAAGTTCAAGGATTTTACTACTGTGGTTGTAAGTCGAGAAAGAAGTAATGCGGCGCATAACTCTAGCCGTGGAAGAGACACAATTTTAAGTGGCGCGACTCTAGTCTTACTGCAAACTAGGCTTACTTTAATGGCATTATTTTTATCGATACATTTTAAAAATATACAGGCCCCATAAGCTTGTTCAGACGAATCTGCAAACCCATGTAATTCAATACGACTTGTATTACGTGGCATAATGCAACGGTCTATGTGTATTTCTTTTACGCTAGGTAACTGATTACTAAACTCACTCCATTTGACAGCAATTTCAGGAGGAACAGCTTCGTCCCAATCACACTGACTTTTCCAAATTGACTGAATAAGAATTTTTGCGGTAATTGTAATTGGTGACAACAATCCTAAAGGGTCATATATCTTAGCAATAGCCGACAAAATGGATCGTTTGGTAGGTGAGTTTTGGATTTTAATTGGTTGTATATCGAAATAAAAAAGATCTTGTGCGGGTTTCCATAAAAGACCTAGGGTTTTTATGGACTCATGTGAACTAAATTCATCCTTTTGTAAACTTTCTCTATCTTTTAATGGTATATTGGTTAACAAATCTTCCTCGTTTGAGCACCATTTATGCAAATGAAAGCCACCGGAAGCCAAAAGTTGGATAAGTTGGGTTTGAATGCTTATAGCTTCTTTAACGGAAGCTGCCCCAGTTAGGATATCGTCAACATAAAAATCTTGTCGAGCTACTTTGGAAACATTGGGAAATTTGTCCTGTTCATCTATGGTCAATTGTTTTAAGACTCGCGTTGCTAAATACGGTGCCGATGCCGTGCCATACGTTACAGTTTGTAGTTCGTATGTTTCAATTGAATCGCTTTGATTAAAACGCCAAACAATGCGCTGAAATTTGTGTTGATCTTGATCAACATTTATTTGACGATACATTTTTGAAATGTCCGCGGTCATTACCACAGGGTGTTTACGAAATCGCAAAATTATATTCAAAAGGTTTTGTTGAACTGTTGGCCCTATTAGCATAACGTCATTTAATGATAAATTCGAAGATGATTTTGCAGATGCGTCGAACACAACTCTCAATTTTGTCGTGGAACTTGTTGGTTTTAATACACCATGATGTGGCATATAAAAATTGGGATCATTATTTTCAATGGGTTCGATAATCTTTTTCATATGATTTAAAGAAATATATTCGTTTATAAATTGAACATATTGGTCTTTCAAGATTTGGTCAGAATGTAGACGTTTTTCCAAACTCAGAAATCTATTTATGGCTTGGGTCTTAGAATTCCCTAATTCTTTGATTTCATTGGTTAATGGCATAGATACAATGTATCTTCCAGTTGTATCTCTTCGGTGGGATTTGGTAAAATACTCTTCACAATAATTTTCGGATTTGGTTAAAAACTGTTGGTCTGAAAATGATTCCATTTCCCAAAATTTGAGAAGAGCAGTATTTAATTCTGAATTTTCATCATTAGGATCGGATAGATTAACAAAACTGGTATAATTATTTGATTGATAAGGTCCAACTATTAGATATCCGAAGACAGATTCTTGTAAAATGGGTGAATTTGGTTTAAACTTAATTTGTTTAGATTTAATAATTTCAAAAAATATTTCATTGCCTATTAATAGATCAATTTTTCGTGAGACATTGAAATGAGGGTCAGCTAATTTGACTGTCGTTGGTATGGACCACCTTGAAATATCTAGGTCAGTATCTGGTACTGCATTAACAATGGTAGGTACTACTGATAACTTTATGTTTTTCTTAAACCGATTAGAAAAGGATTTTATATTTGCATTAACCACATCAGACAACACTGTTTTTTGACCATTAAGACTAGTTATAGTAGACCTTTTTCCTGTTCTACTGTTGAAGCTAAAAGTTTGGGAAAAATCTTTTGAAATAAAATTAGCATCGCTGGCAGAATCTAATAAGGCTCTACATTGGTGCCATATTCCAAGCTTGTCCTGTATTAGGACCATAGCTGTCGGAAACAAACTTTTAATTTGGGTAACCTGTTGAGATACTAAAGACGTTCCATTGGCGTTATCTTGATTATTAGTTTCAGAAGTACTTGATTTTGGTATTTCTTCACGATGAAGAAGAGAATTGTGCTTTTTAGGACAATATTTACATGATCCCTTTGGGCAATCTCTACTACTGTGTTTGGAACTAAAGCAGTTAAAACACAGATTACGTTCTTTGATTTTTTTAAATCTTTCTTCAATTGGAAATTTTTTAAATTCTGAGCACAGATAAAACGGATGAAATGGCATACTACAAAACACACAAGTTGAACTTTTTGGATTGGTACTTGGATTGATATGTGTATTGGTACTTGGATTGGTATTTAGTTTGGTTGACTCTGAACTATTTGAAACAAGAGATGTGGATTGATTGAATTTTGTGTTGGAAGTTCTATTGCCTGTAGCATTGTTGATTTTGACATTTGGTTTTCTTGAAGACTCAACAGCCTCCAGAACTCTGCATTTCTTTGATAGGAAGGCTTGAAGTTGGACCCATGTGGGCAATTCATTTGGCATAAGTTCGGTTTCCCAATCTTTCTTTAAATTGGAATCGATCTTTTTTGTAATGGAATTGATAACAAACATTTCACTTAAGGGATCAAGCTTTTGGTTAAGTGATTCTAAAGACGAAATGTGGGAATTACATTGGTTCAACAATTTTCTTAGTTCAAAACTGTTATCTTTGGTAATGGCAGGTAAATTTAAAATACCATCGACATGTATTTCAATTAATTGGCGTTTATTGTCATAACGTTCCATCAAATCTTTCCAAGCTTTATTGTACCCTGCGTCAGACAAGGAAATATGACCAATTGTTTGCTTGGCCTCACCCTTTAGTTTGTCAAGAAGGTATGTGAACTTTATCACATCATTAATTTTTTGGTTCATATGGATTACCGCTGTAAACGTTTCTTTAAACGTTAACCATTCGGTAGGCTTTCCATCAAACACTGGAATGTTTACATCTGGTAATTTTATTAATTGGGTTTTCTGATTACCGAAATCAGAATTTGTGGTATCGATTTCACTTTTGGAATCAGGTGATAAGGCATATAGGTTACTTAACGTTTCTAGATAAATCGATTCAATCGTCTGAACAAGATTCTCAATGTCTTTAGACTCTTCGGTAGTCAATTTGTCTAAGATCTTCACATATTCTTCGTATAATTTGTTGGTAGACTGAATTCGCAATTTTATTTCGGATTGGGTAGGTGGACTATCAGTACTACTATTTCCGACAAAAGTTTCAATTACTTTAATCCTTGTGATTAAAGTTTTTAATTTAGTTGCTATGACAACATTCGGACCAAATTTTGGAGGCATTTTAAATATGTTTAAATCAACGAAAATAAAATTTAATTTGTTGAAAACTTAAGTTGAACTTAAGTGGAATGCTTCTTTTGGAATTTGACAACCATACGTATATTTTTTTTTTTTTTTACAGAGAATTTGCTTTCTACTACTTTAAATGCTTTGCTTTTATTTTAATTTAATTTTGTTCTTGCTAATCCTATAAAATAAAATATTAAATAATAACTATTAAACTACCTAATACAAATTGATAATTCCCAAATGGCGACTTTTCTGATATATACGCTTCCAAAATGGCGTCTTTATAATTGGTTGACTACTGCACTTAATGTTTCGATGAAAACCTTGATGAATTCTAACCTCATTCAAATGTGGAGAGTTGTTCAACTGGAATACTTGTTGTTAATTATTTTCAATGATAAATAATCGTTGCTTTTCAACGATGATGATCAATCACTATTAAATTTCAAACCACCTTGATGTTTTTCTTTTTTTTTTTTTTGACTTTAAGTTGTCAATCTGGATTCTTTTGATCCGGTTCGAAGGACCAAAATGATGATCTGATTGATGAATTTTCGTCTCTTAAGGGTTCTTGATGGATGGATGAACTTAAGTTTTGTATGATTGGTTGTTGAATGGACTGTATGAATATTGATGACTGAAATTAATTTTCTAATGAAAATAATTTTTTTTTTTATTTTTTTTCTTTTCCTTTATTCCTTCTGAACTCTCTGACACATTACATTTGAATCCCTTAAAACTAATAATTTATAAATTTTTACATTTCCAATCTAGGATTACGGTAATTCCGTATATATATTACGATCGTATGACGATCCAATTACGAACACGAATTTTTATTTATATTTTTATTTTAATAGTGTTAGTGTAAATAATTCTTAAGGAATTGATTTGGCGGAATTCCTGAAAATGAAATGGTGTACACAACAAAGTGGAACGTATATAACATTAAATGTTAATATGAGTTAAACTCCAATTTAGTGTTTTTGAAATATCAAAAGCATAAACACATGTGCTCTCCTTCAATAGGCAACTCCATTTATCTACGTCTTAATGTCACGAAAAACGGAAGCCTGCTACAAACACATTTTCGAAACAACAAAAAAAGAAGTTTTTGATTTAAAAGGAGAATCAGTGATGTCAGACTACGAGAAAGCTATGAGAAATGCATTTCATGCTGTTTATCCCGACGTAGCTCAATACTCTTGCTGGTTTCATTTTTGCCAAGCTGCAAAAAAGAAAGCAAGTCAAATGCCACAGTTTGCGAATGCTATTAAAACGAATAAATTGGTAAAAAATGCATATTACAAGCTTTTAGCACTTCCATTGCTTCCATCATCTGACATTATTTCATGCTACCACGCAATCAAGTCCACGGTTACTGACGTTGAAGCCATAAAACCATTTCTCAATTATTTCGACA
The DNA here is from genome assembly GCA_964007475.1 of Hybos culiciformis. Lineage (NCBI taxonomy): Eukaryota > Metazoa > Arthropoda > Insecta > Diptera > Hybotidae > Hybos > Hybos culiciformis. Next base: position 103,593,726 of record OZ023273.1, read on the forward strand.
AACAATGGATTGTAAAGGTAATAAATACTCTATATGCTCCACGTACTTCTTTATGTTTTTTTCATACCAACCATTTTTTGAGATAGGAAGGACCAGAAAAAATTTCCGTCTACAAATTAAACACCAGAACAACTAGTGCTCTGGAAGCACAAAATGGTGTATTGGGAAAACGGCTTATGAAACACGGCAATTTCTTCAAATTTGTTAGCTACCTCCTGACATATGAGTACACTAAAACGAGAGATTTTCAGCTTTTAATCGACAGTGGTGGATCTACTGCTCCACCGAAAAAAACACAAAATAAGGTATGACATAAGTGCTGGCGTCAGTGATTCACATAACTCGTATTACTACTGACATCATTGCATTTTGATGTTTCACTTTAAAATATTCTAACATTATTTTTGTTAAAAAAATACTTGTAGATTCGTCAAAAATTATTTTTGAAGCTACTGATGCATTAGAGAAAAAAGAAATAAGTGCTGTTACATTCTTAAATCGAATAGTGTATCCTCAAAACAACGTATGCTCCAATTTCGACGATTTTGCTCTTATTGACAACATTCCTGACGAGGATGATTACAACGATTCAGATAAGGATGACGTTGCGGATAATCAAATAGAAAACGCAATCAAACTATTGCCTTGTTGTGTCTGTTACGACGAATTAAGCCAAATCACTATGCATCCTTGTGGCCATTTAAAAATCTGTGCTGGTTGCTGGAAGAATATTCGTGAAGAACATGACAACAAAATGAAGAAGTTCATCGAACGCAATTTGGAGGAGGAATATCGACCTAAGCTCAAGTGTGCGTATTGCAATGCAATCGTCAGTACATTCATTGAACGAACGTACGCTTAAATTTTTTCATTCTAAATCTTAAATTGTTATTTTTTATTATTATGTTATAACAATTGTGATTCTATTTACATTGTACAATTGTACAATAAATATATATCGAAAAAAGTTGGTTTTGTTTCACTTAGGCTTAGATTAAAAACGAAATTCACTTAAGTTGAAGATCAATATATCTGTGATGTGCAATGGTATCATCTGTGTGCTCACCTCCAAGATTTTTTTTTACCGCGGTCTTATTTCATTATGCAAAACGAAATAAGGCCGCGATGATTTTTTCTTGCGGTCTTATTTCATTTTTCAAAATGAAATTAGCCCTCCGATTATTTTTTTTTTTCTCGCGGTCTTATTTCATTTTTCAAAACGAAATAAGGCCGCGATGATTTTTTCTTGCGGTCTTATTTCATTTTTCAAAATGAAATTAGCCCTCCGATTATTTTTTTTTTTCTCGCGGTCTTATTTCATTTTTCAAAACGAAATAAGGCCGCGATGATTTTTTCTTGCGGTCTTATTTCATTTTTCAAAATGAAATTAGCCCTCCGATTATTTTTTTTTTTCTCGCGGTCTTATTTCATTTTTCAAAACGAAATAAGGCCGCGAGGAATTTTCTTGCGGTCTTATTTCATTTTTCAAAATGAAATTAGCCCTCCGATTATTTTTTTTTTTCTCGCGGTCTTATTTCATTTTTCAAAACGAAATAAGGCCGCGATGAATTTTTTTGCGGTCTTATTTCATTTTTCAAAATGAAATTAGCCCTCCGATTTTTTTTTTTTTTTGTCGCCGTCTTATTTCATTTTTCAAAACGAAATAAGGCCGCGAGGAATTTTATGCGGTCTTATTTCATTTTTCAAAATGAAATTAGCCCTCCGATTAATTTTTTTTTTTGTCGCGGTCTTATTTCATTTTTCAAAACGAAATAAGGCCGCGAGGAATTTTTTTGCGGTCTTATTTCATTTTTCAAAATGAAATTAGCCCTCCGATTTTTTTTTTTTTTTGTCGCGGTCTTATTTCATTTTTCAAAACGAAATAAGGCCGCGAGGAATTTTATGCGGTCTTATTTCATTTTTCAAAATGAAATAAGGCCGCGAAGATTTTTTCGCGGCCTTATTTCATTTTTCAAAATGAAATAAGACCGCAACAAAAAACCTATCGCGGCCTTATTTCCCGCGGCCTTATTTCACTGCGCCATCTGAAATACATAGGTTCATTTTAATTATTTTGAAGTTAATTTAGGTACATTTAATGTTAATTATTGATCGGAATGTTTTTTAAGTTAATTTAATTTGAATTATTTGAATATTTAAAAATTATATCGTCTTATTGTATCTTGAAATCACCAAACAAAATCAAATTAGTATAATAAATTTCCTTCACTCATTATTGAGTGAGAATGTTTTTTAAGTTAATTTAATTTGAATTATTTGAATATTTAAAAATTATATCGTCTTATTGTATCTTGAAATCACCAAACAAAATCAAATTAGTATTATAAATTTCCTTCACTCATTATTCATATTCTGATACATAATTCCCTTTCCTAATTTAAGGCCGGTATTCAACTGAAGATAAAGTACAAGATAAATTTTATCTTGAAAAGGAACATTATTGAGTGAGATAAAAATTGACACTAAATATATTTTGATAAAAACTACCTAAACAATTTTATTTTTAATTTACTTACCTCCCAACTTTCATCCATTTTATTTAATTAATTTTACTAATATTATTTTATTTTATTAAATTAAACAATTATTTTAATTTTAATATTTTTTACCAATTTCAGTTTGGAAATTATTTTAGTTTCTGATTTTTGTTTGTTTTCGTCAAACAACAAACGTCAAATTCTTTTTACACGACCTAATGTCAAATTTATCTTGAAAATAATGTTCAAAACATTCTTTGCAAGATAAATTTTTGAAATAAAATTTATTTGAGTGAAAATATTTTCATACAATTTTTACTCAGATAAATTTCCATTTATCTTCAGTTGGGTACCGATAAATTAAATTCACTCAACTAAAATTTATCTGAGATAAAATTTTATATGAAAAAGTTGATTTTATCTCCAGTTGAATACCGGCCTTTAGACGGTAAATTTAGTGTCTCTGATATTAAAGGGAATTTAATTTTTATCCCTTCACATTATTGAGAATGCATAATTTGAAATCATTATTTGCTTTATTGAAATTTAGTTTAACGCTTGCTATGAAATTTAGCTGTTAATAAAAATTCTATACAAAAAATAATGATTTCAAAAATTTTACTATGAGAAGAAATTTCAGTATTCAAAAGCGACATCTATACCAAAATTCTCTTTGAATGGTAAATTTTTTGTAATCATAATAATGAATTAAAATTTTGCATTCTTTCTCAATATTAGGAAGCCTTTAGGAAAATATGTACCTATTGTAAATCAAGCGTAATATAGGGGTAATTTCTATTGAATGCAGTATTTAAATTTTAACCTATGTTTTTATTTGTTAAATATTAAAATGTTTTCTACGGAAGCACTCAATAAGTTCAATATATGAAGGATTCGTCCCTGATATATACAGATAACTGTCTTGTCATAGTAAGTAGTAAAACATGTTTGAAAATTAGTTGGGACTTTAGTGATATACCTATTATCCGGTGTCTAAATTTTTTATGAATGATCACAAGATTATGTTAATTCTATTGTGAAAATAAGATTGCACGAAAAAGCTGTGAATATTTACCAAAACGAAGTACAGATACTTAAATTAAGAGAAAAATTTTAACTTTAAAAATTATGACGCTTTACGGAAATTTATTAGATCAATCTGCAAAAATTAATTGACCAATTTATTGTCTCTCCCTCTTTGGTATTTTGTATTTGGCGTAACTACATTATTATGTTAAAAAAATTAAAAAAAAAAAAATTTCATAAAATTCTCAGTATCGGGGGATCGAACTTGGCACCTTCAGAATTGTAATCCGATATTCTATCCACTCAGCCATATTGCCCTTATGATTTTAGCTTTCTAAAATAACATAAAAGAGCACTTGTCTCCTTTAATAATTAAAATCGCCGGAATTTATTTTAAAAATTTCTCTCTTATTTTCTTCCTTCCTAATCGTATTCATGAACCCGTTTATTTCATTCCACTAACCGTATTAAAGAACAAAACAGAAGTTGAACTATATTATTTATATTATTTAGAAGAATACTCTTTATATGATTTTAGAAAGCAAAAATTATATGGCCATATGGCTTAGTGGATAGAACGCCAGACTAATAAGTCTGAAGGTGCCAGGTTCGAACCCAATTATGGTTTTTTTTTTTTTTAATATTTGAAAAAAATGATGACGGCCGATTCTCAGAAAAATGATGACGATTCTCAGAAAAGTTCTATATGAAAATGGATTTTTACCCTCTACCAAATTTCTTCCAACGTCGCTAAAGAAGTATAAACTTCAAAAATTGTTCATTTTCTTGAAAACTTTGCTGTGAACGATTAAGTTTACATTTTTCTTTAATTACTTGTTTATTTTCTTCGAAGTTAAATGGATGGCAACCCCTTTTGTATTCCATGAAAATGTAGTAAAAAGAAAACTTTTAAACATTGTTAATTTTAACTTTTAATTATTATAAAATCCAAAATTCACATTAAATTTACATAATTATTTTAATTGCTTTTATAACTTTAAATTCTATTAAGCAGAATTAAGAAAATTTATTGCTATAATATGTTAAGTTGATTGGTTTTGATATTCTTTTCTTAACGAAACTCTGTAGTTTACACGACGACGGCAAGTGGGTTGAAAAATAAAAGTGAAAAAAAAAATACATGGAAGTTAAAACGAGAAAGAATTTACCATCGTTGGTCTTCGTATTTGTTGTCCTTAAGAGAACATACCTTATTTTTTCTTTACTTGTAATGCATGAATAATAGTTTTGCACTTACTTATAGATAAAAACCTTTTAATTTTCGATAAAATTCCCACTTTGTTGAACATTGTTAATTTAAATGTTTTATCTCACGACGACGATGACATGGTTATTGTCCCAATATAAGGTCAGTTCATAAGTATTAAAATTAACTTTGTTGTTGATTATGTTAAAAGCGAAAAAAAGTATTCTGCTTTTATTTGAATTTTTTTTTTTAATTATATACGTACCATTTTCATTTATACCTTGATTAATGTGATAAAAGCCTTTTCAGCAGTGAAACAAAAAAAAATATAATGCGGTAAAAGGAAAGTAATTTTTACTATCAAGGATACACTATAACATTAATGGAAAATTTCATTTTGTAAAAAAAAATTTGTATAGTATAGTTTTCTTGCGGTTTGTGCTTTTTTTTTGTTTTCTACTTTTTTTTAACATTTTCCATCTGGTCATGTTGCACAATGACTTTAACAGAGATTTTTGAGGAAAAAAAAATAAACAAAAATTTAATTGAGAAAAAAGTATTTTTATTTCATTTTCTAACTAACGTAATAAAAATATAGAAATTAATTAAAAACTTTTTGTCCTCCTTTTGATTCATTTAGAAATGGGAACTAGATTGATAATTTCTTCTGGTTTCAGTTATGATGAAAGATGTTATATATACCATCTAATTTAACTTCATCACAAGAGAATGTGAAAAATATAAAATATTTGTTTAAAAAGTTAATTATTTGAAATGAATTAAAAATGTTATCGAGAGTCGAGTTTAATTGATATAAAAATCAAATGAGTTTTAATTGAACTTTATTTTTTTGTTGTAAATGGTTGAAAAATCTGCTATTAAAGTTTTTTTCTAAATCTCAAATAAAATATGTATTAAAAACAGTTAAGCTATTAGCTAACAATTATTCAATTATTGATTCTGACCAAATTCTGAATAGCCATGCCATTTATTATAACAAAAATAAATTTTAATTTTAAGACTTTATATTTAGATTTAAATTTAGATCATAAGTAGAAGGGCTTTTCTTTGTGTGTAATTCAAATATCAATTTTCAAGTGCTTAGAGCAGAATCGACAATTTGGTTAACATGAAAATTTTTCATATTACTATACAATGTATCCACGTACGTGTATCTCTGAATTTTGATTTTAAGTTAAAATTTTTTTAAAATAATTATTTCAAGTTTAAATTCCTTTAAAAATGTTTATTTCATAGTCAACTTTAATTATTTTATTCATTGATTCAACAACCTTAAGCCCTTAAACAGGTAAAATGACTTTAGAAATCAACAATGCAGAAAAATAAAATAAGTTACAAGGGAATTATTTATTTTTATTTTTTTTTTAATCGTTACAAGTATCAGAGATTATGAGTTCTTTTGGAAAATTATTATACTTAAAAAAAAAGGTACATTAAAAGAAAATTTTGTCTTTTATTAAAAAAAAAAAAAAGGAAAAAATTTGCCACTAGCTAAAATTTTATATTCAAGTAAAAATAATAAAATAACACAAATATAAAATAGTTTCATTAAGAATGTACTATAATTTTGGAAATAGTGTAAGGCTTCTAAAATAGTATTGGGATTGGATTTCTATTATATAAAATTACAATACACGCTTCTTAACCAAGATATTTTCTATTACTTTAATTAAATGTTATCTAAAATTTAAAATTTTATACAGAAATTCTTCTTGTACCGATATATTCATTTATGGCATACTTTTTTTTACACTACGTTTTTCAATAATTGAAATTTTTTTTCTTTTTTACACCAAAGAAATAAAAAAGGGGTTAATTATAAGCTCAAAAAACAAAAAACAAATCTATCTATCTATCTACCACAAGAAATAATTAGCTAATACGAGAGTTTTATCTTATTTTTTTCTTAAATTTTTTTTTTTTTGATAACACCAATTTTATATTTACTGGACAAATGATTTATCGTCTCGTAGATATAGAAACAACAACATCAGATAATTTATTTTTCAAACCTGACAGTTCAATTTTCTTTTGTTCAAAAACAAATATACAAATTTTCAATTTTTTATAAATATGTATATATTATGTTTAGTATACTGTACAGTACATATATTTTTTTCAGATCTATATGCATAAAATTTTTAATAATTTTTTTCTATAAAGGTCGCAGCTGGAATAACCATAACAACATAAAAACGCTTCAATTTTTCACAATGCGTCTTTAATTTTAAATAGAATTTTGACATAAATTTTCATCAATATTGAAAACGTTTTTGAATATAAAAGAATGTTTTGATTCATTCGAATTAAATTTAATTTTTTTCGATAAACAATGCTTTGAAGTTTGCAGAAGAAGAAAATATTTACATACTTAAGCTTCGATTTGACTTGATGTTCAGGGGTTTTTAAAATTATTAGTAAAATATTATTATAATTATATTAGATTTTTAATATTATTTTCATTAAAATTACCTTTTATTTGTTGGTCTTGTCTGGTTAGATGCAAATACGAATGTTCAGAATTTTATTTATTATTATAATATATTATTAAATTAGTATAATAGTTACCTATTTTGTTGTTTACATCTTAAACAGTAACAAAAAAAACTCACTCTCGAATAGGGATGTCAATTATCCGGACTTTCAGATATCCGGATATCGAATAGCTTAAACCTGAAATATCCGGATATCCGGATATATTCGGATATTTGCAAGATTCCGAAATTTGGAAAAGAAAATCTAAATATTTGGACTTTTACGTTCATTTTATTCGATATTAATTCAAAAAAAAAAAGAAAATATATAATTAAATTAATATAGTTTTATTATTTATATATTATAGTCATTATTAAAATAGAATTTCAAGAATAATGTAAACTGAATTTTACTTCGTAATCTTATTGAAAATGTTCCACCCACCGAAAAAACTCCCTGATTGCTGGTAGATGTTGGTTTAATTGTATGAAGGGCATTCAAAAGCTCTTCCAAGCCGTGAGTTAGTTTTCCATTGCCTTCAAGAAGTTCTTTTTGTAGAGTCAAAATTATTTTCAAATTTCCTTGGAGTTTCACTGGTCAAAATACAAACTAATATATACATTTTTATATCAATTTTAATTTTAATTTTAATTTTAATTCTTATTTGAAAGGAAACTAAATTCTAATCTCAAAAAAATTAGAGATTTCGTTTATATATTTGAAATAGAGTAATACAATTTTGTATCTACATTTAAAAAATATGAAGGATTTAATATGTTGTGCACAGCCAACAATTCTAATTTTTGAAATGACAAAAATCTACATTCTCGACAACATGGTAATTAAAAAAGGATTGTCGGTCTTACAAAATAGTTCGTAGATTTTTTGAAAACGCCAATACACAGATTTTATATTTAATAAAAAAATATTAAAAGTCGGAGAAAAAATCAAAAAAATATCCGGATTTCGAATAATCCGTAAATCCAGAAAATATCCGTATAGTTCAAACCGAATACTAACCGGATTGCCATCCCTACTCTCGAACTACATGTAAAAGAAAATCAAAAGAAAATTTCAAAGAGAATGAACAAAATGATAAAAACAATATTCGAACTATTATGTTTTTATAAGATAAAAAAATGTAAAAAATATGGTTTAGGTAGTTTTTCTTTAGAAAAGAAACGAATGACATAAAACTATTCATTTTCTTAAAATTTATGTTATAAAATTCTTTTGAATGGTAAGAAAACTATGAGGATTAGAAATTTGGTTGAAAGTAGCTCGCAAAACATTACGAGTATTATCCTAAGTTTAAAACGTTTTCAGTATTTACGTTTTACGATTTTATTTTTCAATTCAGGAAAACTAAATTTTCCTCCACAGCCCTATTTGTTCGAATATTTTTTTTAGTTTATTTATGGTGTTCTAATTTATTAATAAATTAAAGCGTAGAATACATGAAAATTACTATTTTCCTTTTACCATTACAGATAGAGGCGGATTTTAACAAGTTGAGGCCCTAGGCAAAAATCCATTTTTGTGGCCCCGCTTTAAATTTTTTTTGCATTTTTTTCCATGGCATTTTCGATGACAAATTTTTACAAAAGAAAGAAAATTTTTGACTGGTATATTTTGTTAGAAATTATTTCAGCTCATTTATAATATTTGTTTTCGTTATTTATTTTTTCCAAAATTTACAATTAAGGAGTCGTAGTTAATTTTTTTTTGACTAATGGCCATGATAGCTAAGTGATTCAGCTTTATTTGGAATATGTTCAAATTCTTACACTTATAGTAATACATAACTTGTATTTTGTGTATCATAGTATGTAGTATCATAGATTTTATTTTGTAAAGATTACTAAAATCCAAATAAACATACATAGTTTATATATATTTATTTGGATTTTAGTATTCTTTACAAAATAAAATATATGATACTATGATACACAAAATACAAGTTACGTATTACTATAAGTGTAAGAATTTGAACATATTCCAAATAAATCTGAATCACTTAGCTATCATGGCCATTAGTCAAAAAAAAATTAACTACGACTCCTTAATTGTAAATTTTGGAAAAAAATAAATATACAGTTCAGCTAACAGTACATAATTGAATTTGAGGCCCCAAAAGGTAAACAGTGAAAAATTTAAACATGATAAAGTTTACAACAAAAAAATATTTATGATTTAAAAAAAAATAAAATGAACAAAAGTCTTGTTTTTTTTTTTTTTTAATTTATAATTTTTTTTTTTATTTTTGGAGGTCTTTATAAATCCGAGGCCTTAGGCAAATGCCTAATTTGCCTACAGGTAAATCCGCCGCTGATTACAGAAACATTATGATGTGAATCTGGGACAAATGGTACCAACAATTTACAAAGTTTGAACTTATGACATAATTTTTCGTTTAACTTTTAGTGTTAAACTTCATCATTAGTAGCTATATTATTGATAAATATTTATACTTTATATTGATTTTTGAAAACATTTTCTTATAAATTCAAATATTTAGATAGTTTTGCTATGAATCTGCTCTATTCTATCCGTATCATATTAATTATACTTTTTATTACTACAACAAAACATTAAATTTTTAATTCTCATTTGCCTCATTCCATTCCAATTTATAACTAATGTATATTTTTATCTCATTATTACGTGGTTTATCGATTGGCAATACTTTGTTCGCTAAAAATAAAATTTACATGCTGAAAAATATTACCAGATAAGCATGTACTATTAAACGTCTATGACACAAACAAAAATTGAGAAAATATTTTTTCTAAAGATTTAATCTTTGATATGTCTCACAGAAAGAAAAATTACCAGGATACATATTTCTTTGTTATCTAAAACTTTTACTATAAATAAATCCTTTATTTTTATTTATTTTATTTATTTAAAATTATGAATAACAGATTTATAAAACACACAGCGCAGAAGAAAAATATGTTCCACAGAAAAATTAAAGACTTTGGCATCATGTCTTAAGCAGATGCATATTTTTTTTTATTTTTTTTATTAAAGTTACCAAATCACTAGGTGGGATACCGTTTATACTATAAGAAATATGGCTTTGGTAATGAGGACAGGAAGTTTAGATGGGATTAAAAAGTGGGACAGTTAGTAGGTATTCATTTACACTTTTCTTAAACCGGCGCAAGTCATAAATTAAGCGTCCACCAGCTGAGGGGAAGAACTTTAATGGGACTCGTTCTATCACATCTGGGAATTTTTACGAAATATGGGTGTGACGTTGAAGCAGTACGTGTTTGGCGTGAAAATACTTGAAGTTGAGGAAGTAGGGCATATAGTTTTCTTTGTAAAATTTTCCTTTTATTAATAATTTTTGCTTAGAATTTATAGGGAAAATTTGTCCTTTGTGAATTTTTTTTTTAAATGTCCAAAATTAATTTAAATTTTTTTCACAATAGGGCCATACAGAAAGGAAAAAAAATACTTTTATATAATAATAAAAAATTAAGTAATAACGAATTTGTTTTTGCTTGACTAAAACAGTAATAACTATTCTTGTTTTGTTCAATAATCAAATTTGCTTTTTTGAAGAAGAAAATTAGTTTTTAAATTCAGCATATAATATTTAAAACAAAAAATGTGCTTTTAAGATAATAGCTAAATGCTGTTGGATAATATCTAATGTAATATTAGTACCACATACATAGATTGTATTGAATACATAGATTTTAATGAATATTATTTCGCATTATTTGTATGGTTGAAAATATGAAATATAAAAATGAAAAAAAAGTACTAACCATCTACTTAATTTTGGTACAACATTCCTAATATAATACTTTAATTTTTGTTATAAAATACTTAATAAAAAAATAAGTTAAAAACGAGTTTTCCAAAAAAATGAGGCCAGTCCGCATTTAGTAGAAAATAACTTTTTCTTCACACACAGAGGCGGACTCAGATTTTTTGATTGGGACGTAACTGATTTGATTCATGAAGAGAAAGAATAATCAAGAGAAATGTCCCAGTCAAAAAATCTGAGTCCACCTCTGTGTGTGAAGAAAAAGTTATTTTCTACTTTTTCATGCGGACTGGCCTCAGTTTTTTGGAAAACTCGTTTTTAACTTATTTTTGTTTTCTGCCTTTTTCCCGTTAACTAAATTGTTATTATGTACTGCATGGACGTTTTCCCGCGATCCCGGTTGTAAAATTGAATCCCGTAATCCCGATATTTCAACCAAAAATCCCGGGATTTCCGCTTAATTAAAAAATATAATAGTGATTGCACTAAATTTTAGGTTTAGGTTTATATCTAAGCTAGACAGAATTAATTAAGTGATGAAGTTCATATAAAGGTGTGTGTGTGTGCAAAGCCGGCCTTCTGGGGGTGCGACGGTTGCAAGGCACCCGGGCCCCCGATTTTAAAGGGCCCCAGGTTTAAATTTTTTTTTGCTAAAAGCAATGATTTTGAGTAAGACTAATGTAGAGAATATATTTTAAATATATTTTAAATAACAATTATGACGAAATTTTTTCCAACATATTATTAGTTTTTCTAAAAAGTTGTGATTTTTCAATGTTAATTAATGATATGGCAACAAAAAAGGCTCATATTAAAAATATTTAAGTTTATACTTGTATTGTTTTTATGTTATGTTTTTTTTTTTTGTTGAACTACATTTTATCATTTTTTTAAATAATAAATATTATTGTAATTTGGATAGTATACTTCTATTCTGTTATATTAAAAAAATTTAGAGGCCCCCAAGAAAATATTTGCACCCTGGCCTCTTAACATAGAAGGCCGGCCCTGTGTGTGTGGGTGAGTCTGTGATGCCAAACTATATTGTTATCGACGACAAAGTGAAGTGCAAAATTTTGCTTCGATTGGATACCGGAAATTGGATCTATTTTGACTTACTAAGTTTGGAGACCAGGTAGTGAAGTTTATATAAAGGTGTGTGTGTAATGCTAAAGTAAGTTTGTGGAAACGAAGTGAAGTCAGTATAAAGAATTTAAAAAATAAATAAGTGCAGTTTAATACATGTAGAATTAAAATTTATTTAAAATAATCGAAGTTTGAGGATTAGAAAGCAAATTTCAAGTTGTTAACTAATTTTTTATAATGCCGTATTTTTCTTTGTTTTTATGTAAAATATCAACTTAGGTAACCCCATCATGTCAAGTTGAAGTGGATCGAAAGCGTGGCAATATTTTATGAGATAATTTTGTTTTTAATTTGTGCTTGTAAAAAAATTCCGGGATCCCGGGAATATGAAAAATGTTGTCCCGGGATCCCGGGATTTGAAAATTGCGGGAAATGAGAAGCCCTACTAATCATATCGATGAAAATTTTTTCGATGATTTTTCCGCTTTTTCGGGTTTTCCATGGAGTTTTCTGCAAAAGCAACTTTATGCAACACATTTCGCTCTACAACTTTGTCTCAGGTTGCAAAACGCTCAAACGCTTCCTTGGTCGGAAAAACTCCGGAAAAGCGTTTTACATGAATTTTCTTCGATTTTTTCTGCAAGTTTTCACCATTGTCGGAGAGAAAGTAATGATGCCAGTTGATAGGGAACTTGATCCTGCATAATTTAGAAAACTTTTTACCGGAAAATTTTCCGCAAAAGTCGGAAAATTCCGGAAAATTTTTTCGGAAAAATCAGAAAACTTTGCATTTTTCCTAAAACGGATTTATCACTACTCAAATTTGTACCAAATTTTCAAATGATTTTTCCCGATTTTCCGGGTTTTCCATGGAAATTTTGATAGCTTCAATTGTCACGCGACATGAACCTGTGTGCCAAATTTCATCTCGCTGTGATGACGAAAAGTGGGTCTACGAGAGTGTCGAAAATGGTAAAGAAATATACAGACAAATTACTTTACGAGTTAATAAGAATTGTGTCCTCAAAAATAAGAAAAAAGTTCTTAATTATATGTACTACTATATATACAAGTATCTATAGCTAATCAAATTTTGCTTAAAAAGTTTAAGATTTTTAAATTTTATCTTACTCAATTTAAAAAACCAACAATTGTATTTTTTCAAAGGTACAGGATATTGTTTTTAAATTGAATTAAATAAAAGCTTTGATGTTTTTTTCAAATAAATTTTTTTGAAATAATTTATACGTAATAAAGGAATTTTGGTTTAGAATTGTGAACATTTTAGATAAAATTTTATTTTTGATGTTATGCCAAGGCAAACGTAATTTCGGTAAATGGTTCTTTAAATTGAGAGGTATGAGCTATAGGTATCTATTACTTGTTTGTTATTAACGTTTTATTCTGTGTTTATCAGTTGGAATCAGACCGAAATATTGAACATCAATGAAACATGGTTTTCTTAAAATTCAAAGGCGAAATCATCCGTGTTGTTGGCTTTTTTATTTGTCTGACAAACAAACTATACGAGATTTTAATTGTACATATTTTTATTTTCTGGATCACAAATTGAATTATTATCGAAGTAAATTTATGGTTCGGGACTTTTTCTATAGGTATGTACACGTAAATTGTCGTACAAAATAAAAACAATTTAAACTAAAATTTCCCCAAAAGACTATACCTTGAAAAAACTTTTTTCATGATAAAATAAAAAATAAAAAAAGTTATACAAGAAATACAATTTTTTCCTGGTACATAAGATTTATGTGCGACTTAGGGATGTTTACAAAAATTTTCCGAGAAAAAATTATATTTATAAATTGAAAAAGTTCTTTCCAATTTTTTTTTTTTCCAAAAAGAAAGTTTTAAGAAAATCTTTAGAATTTTTAGTTAAATTTTGACAGAAAACAGCTATTTTTTTTTCTATATGGTTTCAATTGTCTTCTATACACAAAGTAAGCACATTTTTTATATTTTTTTTTTAAGTAATTCTATGTAAAAGGTTAAAAACTTAAAATTTCAATAGTTTAATAAAAAAATTCAATTAAATTCACTAAATTCTTTTTTGTGGACTGTATATTATTTTAAGAAGTATTTAGATTGATTTATTTGCATAATCAGAGTGTATCCGAATCTTATTAGTTATATTTTTAACGAAATTGACTGGAAACTTTTTCCACAATATAAAATTGGTTAAAAGAGGTTTTAATATAAGAAGAGGAAGACTTTGCATTCCTGATGAATTATTTGAAAATATTTTGCTAATGTTTATTCTTCCTTATTGACTACAAAATTTAGTTCAGGATATAATCGTCATATACGAATACGACAATGCGCAATCCATTCATTTTATTTGTGATTGGCTTTTAGATTATTATTGTATTTATTGTTTTAATTTTTGTATCCTTAAAATATTAAAACTGCATAGTTGAAAAATTATGAGCATAAAATATAAAATTTGAAAAATACTTGTATATATTTATATTCTGTATATTTTCTGAGAGATTATCGTGTACCCTCTTCAATTTCAAAAGAAAATAATTACAATTTTGATAGAAAAGTATCCTTTTTAGACTTTTTAGATCCTTACAAAATATGTTTTACAGTATGTATATGGAAAATATTTTGAATTTCGGAAAATATATATTTTTATAATTTATTCGGACCATTAATATACATACATTATACATAACTAAATCATTTTCCATTTCCATGAATATGACAAAAATGTCCTTATTAATCGTCTTCGACGGAAAAATTTGTGTATTGAATTTTTTTTTATTTTACAAAAGGATAATAAAGGGCATATAGCATAGAAAAACTTTAATTTCCATTTATTGCAAAAAAATGTGTGATTTATCCGTGGTTTACCTCCAGAAATGTAACAAAAGATAATTCTAGAAGCTCTTAATATTGGGACTGAACAATTTCCGGAAAATGATCAGTAATATGTTATGATGCCACTATGTTTTTTTGGAGCAGAAGCGGGTGCTATTCAGATTGACTTTCCCAGCACTACTGAGTTAGCAGAACAACGGAATATAGATATATCCATCCGCCTGAATTTATATTTATAGTCCTTAATAAATTCTTTTTCTGCAGATTAAAGTTTAATAGTTACATACATAAAACCACAAAAAAATAATTGAAAAAAATAAATAAATTAAAAAAAAAATTTGAAAACAACGTTTTTATAACGGAATAAAATAACTTAAAAGTAAAAAATATAATAAGATAATAATTGACAACCTCATACCGATTTCCCTGAAAATTAATTCTCACGAAAAACGTAGGGCGCGTGTGATAAACGATATTGATAAAAATGTTCAATTTTAGGCGCCCCACGTTTTTCGTGAGAATTAATTTTCAGGGAAATCGGTATGAGGTTATCAATTATTATCTTATTATATTTTTTACTTTTAAGTTATTTTATTCCGTTATAAAAACGTTGTTTTTAAAAATTTTTTTTTTTTTATTTATTTATTTTTTCTTTTTTAATCTTATTTGAATCGAATTAAGCCATAAATAAAAACATAAAATTTTTATATCTATTTTACGTATGCTAAAGCTATGAAATCCTAAATTTCTAAATTAGCTTTTTAGCCCCCTCCCCGGAGTCCTGGGACCTCAGATGGGGGCCCTGCGATATCGAGTCTTAAATCCAGGTATTTCGATCCAACGCTATAACATTTTATTGGAATATACGAAAAGGAAGTCATAAATTTAATTACTTATTGGATAAAAAAAAATTAACATTTGCAATTTTTTTTTATTTATAATTTTAAAAAAAAAAGATAAAAAATTGTGATAATAATAAAAATAATTAATTTCTTTAATGCGATTTAATGCGATTAAGACAAATCGGATGAATGTAATTAATTCAATTTCTTTTATTTTCTTAAATTAAATTCAAGAAACTGCAAACGACAGATAAACAGCTAAAATTGTAATTATGGGAAGGTTTTATAATAGGTTTTTTTTAATAACATTTCTTTTATATAATTAAAACATAATGCAAACTATATTATACATAATTGTATTTAAATAGTATTAAAGCAAGCAACAATATGGTTCATATAAATGCCGGCTGGTATAAGTGCTCTAAAATTGTTCTTTTGTTAAGCGAAAAAGCGCGGGCAAATATTTTTTTTCAATTTCAATTTTACTTGTAATTGTATTTTTTTATATATAGGAAAAAAAATAAAGCTCGCGGTTGTAAATTAGTTAAATCGCAATGGATTGAATTGAAATAATTTCACAATAGTTCTCAATCTTGTATTTTAACTTGTTTGGTGGGTCCGTGAACACTTACTTGCTAATGTTTCAGTAACTTTCAAATACATTTTTATTTATTATTTTTTCATTAATGATTTATTTTTGAAGTTAACAAAAAAATTGTATGAAATTCAATGCAGGAAAATAAATATAAAATCAAAGAAAATTTTGTCCTTTCGCTTTATTGCCCAGCCAGCCAATTCATCCTTATTACAACGTTTTTATCAACTCACTTTCTTGTCTGTTGGTCTGTCCAAGAAATTTTGTAATCAAATTTTAGACCACTTTCCGACAAGCTACAGCTCCGAAATTTTGAATATAGCTCTGAACTCGATCACAATACAATATTCTACCACTTTAATCGTGATTTGAAAAGTTTTTCGTCTGTTTGTCTGCCCGAGAAATTTTGCAATCAAATTTTCACAACCAAAAGTTTGTCCGATTTCATTTTTACAACATATTTACAGTATTACCTCAAAAATGCGCCACACGTTTCTAGTTATATACTGTTGTAATCAGTTTCAAGTATGTGTGTCCACAATGCTCTGAATGAGCCGGAGAAAAGTTATAAAGTCTGGTTATCAAAATGAAACTCATAGTAAAATTATTTTATACTTTTTAGTGCGCAAGAAAAACGTTGTTTTTTATAAAATGTATTTTTTATGATTTAATATTTTTTTTATTTTAATAACGTTGTAAAACAGGAAATACATACTTATACATTTAAAAACAAAAAAGAAACTGTTTTAAATTTTGTTGTTTTGTGTATTTTTCTCTTTTCGATTTTCCGGCTGAATTTCAATTTTTTTAAATGCGACCAATTTAAAGAAAAATTGTTTTTTATTGAAAGTAATGTTCATAAAAAAAATTTTCTTCTATCTCTGTAGAAATTTATTTTTACAACGTTTTTATCAACTCACTTTCTTGTCTGTTTGTCTGTCCGAGAAATTTTGTAATCAAATTTTAGACCACTTTCCGACAAGCTACAGCTCCGAAATTTTGAATATAGCTCTGAACCGGATGACAATACAATATTCTACCACTTTAATCGTGATTTGAAAAGTTTTTCGTCTGTTTGTCTGCCCGAGAAATTTTGCAATCAAATTTTCACAACCAAAGTTTGTTCGATTTCATTCAAATTTACACACGAATTTCGTAATAAAAAATTTATTGGCCTCCTACCCAGCGACCTTCCTTGGGAAGAACTTCAAAAGTTCGTCCGATTTCTTTCAAATTTGGTACATAAAAAAAGGACATATTAAACACACAAATTTCGTAACAAAACATTTATTGGCCTCCTACCCAGCGACGTCCTATGGGGAGGCCTTCAAAAGTACGATTTTATGCAAATTCGGTACATAAAAAGAAGAAATGATTAAACACACAAATTTTGTAACAAAAAATTTATGGGCTTCCTCTACCTTCCTTGAAGAGGACTTCAAAACTTCGTCCGATTTTATTCAAATTTTGTACCTACAAAGAGGACATAATTAAACACACAAATTTCGTAATTTTGACAATCAAATTTTATAAGAAAAATTCTGCTTTTTTTCAGCTTCAAAACTAAAAAGTAGAAAATAAATATTAAATCATAAAAAATACATTTCATAAAAAACAACGTTTTTCTTGCGCACTAAAAAGTATAAAATAATTTTACTATGAGTTTCATTGTGATAACAGACTTTATAACTTTTCTCCGGTTCATTCAGAAGATTGTGGACACACATACTTGAAACTGATTACAACAGTCTATAACTAGAAACGTGGGGCACATTTTTACAACACATTTACAGTATGTATTACCTAAAAATGCGCCGCACGTTTCTAGTTATAGACTGTTGTAATCAGTTTCAAGTATGTGTGTCCACAATCCTCTGAATGAGCCGGAGAAAAGTTATAAAGTCTGTTATCAAAATGAAACTCATAGTAAAATTATTTTATACTTTTTAGTGCGCAAGAAAAACGTTGTTTTTTATAAAATGTATTTTTTTTGATTTAATATTTATAATATCCCATTTCAAATATGATGCAGTATAAAGTTCATAGTTAAATATAAAATTAATTATAGTTAGAAAAAATCTTTTTTAAAAGTGAAGGAAGAAAAAGATTGAGCAACTTTTTCTTCCTTCACTTTTAAAAAAGATTTTTTCTAACTATAATTAATTTAATTCAAACACCATAAAATATAAGATTGGCACAAATAGACATGGAACCAATAATCTGTCTGACTGCACAAATGATATAAATATTTTTTTTTTTAAAGAAAATGGAAAGTGTCCTATACAATATACAATTTTGGCAGAAATTCAAAATTCTTTTATATAAATAAATAAATGATTAAAAGTTTAATAATTTTTACAATGTTTAAAATCATATTTTTGAAGTTTATACTTCTTTAGCCGCGTTGTATTTTCAAACTTTTTTATTTTGGTAGAGCGTAAAAATCCATTTTCGAATCGAGTTCGACAAGTCATGATCTCTCTTTTCTCAGAAAAATAAGAATAAGAATACTTATTTTTTTATTATATTTAAGAAACCCAAAATCATAAGGACAATATGGCTTAATGGCTAGAACATCAGACTGTAAGTCTTAAGGTGCCTGGTTCGATTCCCAATGACAAATATTTTAAATTTGAAATATTTTAAATTTTTTTTCATAATAATTAGTTTTTTCGAGATATTTAAACAAACCAAAATGTTTTTATCAGCCACTAATTTATCATTTTTTTTTAATTTTCTATATACATATTCTATATACATGTTCTATATACACATGTT
The DNA here is from genome assembly GCA_964007475.1 of Hybos culiciformis. NCBI lineage: Eukaryota > Metazoa > Arthropoda > Insecta > Diptera > Hybotidae > Hybos > Hybos culiciformis. The sequence continues at coordinate 103,612,879 of OZ023273.1, forward strand.
CTATATATACATATTCTATTTTTGGAACAAAACACAGAGCTAAGTAAAATTGTATATATGAATATATAGAAAAATCATGAAAAAAAATTCGAAAAATATCATAATACAAAAAAAAACTTATTATTACATATTTGAAAAAAGAAGAAAATTCAAAAAAAAAATCTTAAAATTCCCATTACCGGGATCGAACCTGGCACCTTCCAGGTTATGACCATATGATTTATTCAGCTTTCTAAAATAGTATAAAAAAGCACTTTGGTTTAATAATAAAAATCCTAGGAATTTATTTTAAAAGATTTCCTTTTTATTTCATTCCACTATTCGCATTCCGTATTTATATTATTTAGGAACATAACATTAACTGTTTTGCCTTGAGCACAGCTAATACCGCAAAGCAATTTTTGAAGGAATGTTCCGGAAACCTGTTCACAGCTAATTTTACCCGAAAGCAAAAAAATCAACTGCAAACAACTGCTTTCGTATTTTTTATAATATGATTGTGACAGAAAAATGCAGCAAAACCAAATTTCGATGCAAAAGAAACGCTTTGAAAAAGAAACAAAAAAATTTTTTTGTGACGTAGTCAATTCTTTCTGGAGCAAAAAAAAAATAAATTCAGTTTTCTAATTAATTATGAAATAATTTTAAGAAATTCTTTTTACAAAAAATCAGTAAAATTAATATATTTCGTTTTTCATAATTTTTATTTAAAATAAATAAGAAATAACGCAGAAAATCGGTTTTTACGGTAGCTCAAAATTGCTTTGCGGTATTAGCTGTGCTCAAGGCATTTGTTCTAAAACTTGTTCTAACAAAAAATATTGTTTTGAATGAATAAGTTGTTTTGAATCCAGTGAACAAGTTTCAACGCAACAACTTCGAAAATTTTCATACAAGAATAAAAACAAAAAAAACTATTTTTTTATTTTATTTTAGAAAACTAAAATCATATGGACTATATGGCTTAGTGGCTAGAACATCAGACTATAAGAGTGAAGGTGTCAGGTTCGATTCCCAAAGAATACATTTTTTTTTTAAATTTTTAAATTTTTTTTAACATAATAATAGGTTTAAGACACAAACATTTTTTTATTGGTAGGATATGTAATTTTTTTGCTTGTAATATTGGGCCCTATATATACATATATTTGAAATTAAAAAAGTCTGAAAGTGCTAGGCAGCAGCAGAATTATGAATTCCTACCCAAAATGTTTGGTCTGGTAATCTTTATTTCCCCGAAGCTACCTATTTTTTTAATTTTCATATTCTATATACACATTCTATATACTTATTCTATTTTTGAAACAAAACACAGAGCTAAGTAAAATTGTAGCAAATTTGGTGGCAAAGGTTATTTTTTGGTTCAATTAATAAATAGTGTTTTATAATTTTATAATACATATTATAAAATTAAAATGTAGCTAAAAACTTATTTGAGAACTTAGTTGAAAACTGTAAAATTTCATATATGAATTAATGGAATTGAATATGGCTATAAAATGGATGTAAAAAATATTGGAAACGTTGACAGATACATAAATTTAAGTATTGAGATCCTATTTCATTTTAAAAATTTAATTGTAAAAAAAACTTTGCTATTCAGAAATCAGTTTTTTAATAGCGGGTTGAATGAACTATTTTTCAATACTGCGGGCAGCGTTCTGCAATATTCACAGCTTTTTCTTATTTTCACAATAGAATTTACATAATCTTGTGAACATTCATAAAAAATGTAGACACCGGATAAAATATCACTAAAGTCTCAACGAATTTTCAAACATGTTTTACCACTTACTATGTATATATGTATTTAAACAAGCATTTGTTAATCCTGTTGTAGTTAAGATAATAAACGCTAAAAAAAGTACGAATTTTCCGGGAGAAAAAATAAGTAAGAAAAGTGATCACTAGACTGCGGATTTATATGCAATTTTTTGTTTTCAGTCTAAAATAAGAATAAACTTTCAATATCGTCTTCTAATAAACTCTAAAAGAGATTTTCGTTAACATATCGAAATATGTATTTTTTATGCAAAATTTATGCAAGTGCATATGCAGCAAATATGCACAAAATATGCAAATATATGCAAACATATGCAAAATATGCAGAAAAATACATTAGGGAAAATAACAATTAGTGAAAAATACTTGTTATTTCACATCAAAATTAGTATATTCAGTTGATAAAAATATTAAATTATAATACAAATCGCAATAAATTATATATTTTTTTTTTATATTATCAACGCAAAGCTGACTAAATTTAAGTATTTTGCAATAAAAGTACCAGTATACTGGTACTGCAAAAATACTGCAGTATTTTCTCATAATATACATGGTACTGCAGAAAAGTACCAGTATAGTGGTACTGCAAAAATACTGCAATATTTTTCTACAATATACTGGTAATGCAAAAAAATTTCAGTACCAATAAACTATACTATACTGGTACTCAAATTTTTTTGCAGTGCTAGCACATTGTAGAAAATATTGCAGTATTTTTCCAGTACCAGTATACTGGTACTTAAATTTTCTGCAGTACCAGTACATGTATAGGGGAGAGGTTTGCAGGTTTTGCCACCCCATAGCTTTTTTTATCATAACTCGTCAAAAAAAGAACGTACTGTACATATAGTATATAAGTTGGAAAGAGGAAGTAAAAAGTCACAATCCTAGGCTAGAATTCATTTGAAATCTCAAAAAATAAAAATTATATAAAAAAAATTTTTTTTTTTTTTAAAGTTTCTAAAATCAAACTCTTCAAATTGGGCTTGCAGGTTGCCATCCTTTGGAAAATTGTTAAAAATTTTGAAAAACTGAAACTGAAAAATGTCTCATTTAGAAATGTATTCAAATTTATTTAATTTTACTTGCACACAGTGGCTGTAAATATAAAGAAATGACTGAAAATTGACATAAAAAATAAAATTGCAATATGGTATGGAATCATTCCAAATCTTCATCGGAATCACAATTCGGGCAAGTTTAAATACTGAAAGACATTTCGCGTGAACGGCTCCTTTGCATTCGTGGCATATAATAGATTTGTGTCTACTTCCGTCATTTTCTTTAAACAAATCATACCGTCATTAGCGCTTTCATCAAGGTGGCAACCTGCAAGCCAATAAAGGTGGCAACCTGCATTCTGACGCAATTTTATATAATCCATTTAAAAAAATGTTTTTAATTCTTTTTGGAATATGTTAATTGAATGAAAAACAACACAACCCAAATATTTATATTGAATTGCTAATAAAAAAGTTCACTTTACGAGCACAGGACAAAAACACAATTTTTAATTTTTAAAATTTATGAAAATAATAATTCACACTTTGCTCAGTAAACACTGTGTTATTGCGTCTGTCCGCTCCATAAGTAGATTAAAAGTGACAATTGTTCTTTTGACGTCGATGTCACTTGGAGTTTAGGTTGGAAGACTGCTAGAATGTTAAAATACTTCAGTGGTGGCAACCTGCAAGCCTCTCTTCTACTACTAATGAAACAACAGTAATTTTTTAACTTAACAAGATAAAAAACAAGATATGGAAAATATACGTAGATATGCAAAATATGCAAATATGCAAAAATATGCGGAATATGCGAGTATGCAGATATAAATACGTTTCAAATAGTTTGTTTTTACGCAAAACGTGCTTATCTGTTTGTCTTTTTCTTCTAGGCTAATTCTGTACGAATATGCAATTGCATATAAATCCGCAGTCTAGTGATCACATTTCATTTCAGCTTCACTTCACTTCAATATTTTACATGTTTTTGTTTTATTTTTTTTACAGAGATCATGTAACTACTAAAGTTATAAACATTATATCCTATAAAAAAAAATTTATAATATTGGACGCACTAAACTCGTTAGAAATAATTTTATTAAAGCCTTGAGAAACAACATAGGTATATTTTGGCATTGATAGTATCGATCAAGTAATTTATCATTATAGGTTTTCCCGGCTCAAAATATGCAAAAAAACATTTTTTTCAAAATAGATAGCTCCGTTGAAATAAAGATTACCTGCCCAATTATCGTACTTTGCTGCTGCCTGGCACTTTCAGACTTTTTTAATTTCAAATATATGTATATATTACAAGCAAAAAAATTACATCCTTAAGGTCGGTATTCAACTGGAGATAAAATCAACTTTTTCATATAAAATTTTATCTGAGATAAATTTTAGTTGAGTGAATTTAATTTATCGGTACCCAACTGAAGATAAATGGAAATTTATCTGAGTAAAAATTGTATGAAAATATTTTCACTCAAATAAATTTTATTTCAAAAATGTATCTTGCAAAGAATGTTTTGAACATTCTTTTCAAGATAAACGTTGACATTAGGTCGTGTAAAAAGAATTTGACGTTTGTTGTTTGACGAAAATAAACAAAAATCAGAAACTAAAATAATTTCTAAACTGAAATTGGTAAAAAATATTAAAATTAAAATAATTGTTTAATTTAATAAAATAAAATGATATTGGTAAAATTAATTAAATAAAATGGATGAAAGTTGGGAGGTAAGTAAATTAAAAATAAAATTGTTTAGGTAGTTTTTATCAAAATATATTTAGTGTCAATTTTTATCTCACTCAATAATGTTCCTTTTCAAGATAAAATTTATGGCGCAGTGAAATAAGGCCGCGGGAAATAAGGCCGCGATAGGTTTTTTGTTGCGGTCTTATTTCGTTTTTCAAAATGAAATAAGGCTGCGAAAAAATCCTCGCGGTCTTATTTAATTTTGAAAAATGAAATAAGACCGCAAAAAATTCTTCGCGGCCTTATTTCGTTTTGAAAAATGAAATAAGGCCGCGACAAAAAAAAACAATTATTCGGAGGGCTAATTTCATTTTGAAAAACGAAATAAGGCCGCGTAATCTTGTGAGGTGAGCACACAGGGCAGGGGGCAGCAGGGCGGCGGGCGGGCGGTTGGTCAGTGGGACTTGCGGCGCTAGCGCCTTATTTCGTTTATAAAAATGAAATTAGCCCTCCGAATAATTGTTTTTTTTTGTCGCGGCCTTATTTCATTTTTCAAAACGAAATAAGGCCGCGAGGAATTTTTTGCGGTCTTATTTCATTTTTCAAAATGAAATAAGACCGCGAGGATTTTTTCGCGGCCTAATTTCATTTTGAAAAACGAAATAAGGCCGCGAAAAAATCTTCGCGGCCTTATTTCATTTTTCAAAATGAAATAAGACCGCAACAAAAAAACGTCGCGGCCTTATTTCCCCCAAAATTTATCTTGTACTTTATCTTCAGTTGAATACCGGCCTTTACCAATAAAAAATTTTTTGTTTCTTAAACCTATTATTATGTAAAAAAAAATTGAAAAATTAAAAAAAAAAAATGTATTCCTTGGGAATCGAACCTGACACCTTCACTCTCATAGTCTGATGTTCTAGCCACTAAGCCATATAGTCCATATGATTTTCGCTTTCTAAAATATAATAAAAAAATTCTAATAAACCAATCATATTTTTGTTTTTGTTCTTGTATGAGAATAAGAATACTCAAAATACAAAAATACTCAAAATACAAAAATACTGAAAATATGTTTGAAATACGATCGAAACTCGAATTTGAAAAATGTACACAAGAAAAAGATTGCTTATTTATTAGAATTTTTTTATTATATTTTAGAAAGCTAAAATCATATGAACAATATGGGTTAGTGGCTAGAACATGAGACTATAAGAGTGAAGGTGGTCAGGTTCGATTCCCAAAGAATAAAATTTTTTTTAGATTTTTTGATTTTTTTTAACATAATAATATGTTTAAGAAACAAAAATTTTGTTATTGGTAGGATATGTAATTTTTTTGCTTGTTATATTGGGCCCTATATATACATATATTTGAAATTTAAAAAAACACACGAAACAGTCATAGAACGGGGTCCCGAAATAATTTATACGGACATAATTTATACGAAAAAACGACATTATTCCTACCATACAAATGAAATATGTCGTTTTCAGGCACGTCATAATTTATATATGAATAAAGTCGTTTTTTTTTCGTACAAATAATGTCGCTTTTAAAACGACATTATTTATCATATGAATAAAGTCGTTTTTTTTTTCGTATAAATAATGTCGCTTCCAAACGACATTATTTCTACATGAATAAAGTCGTTTTTTGATCGTATGAATAATGTCATTTTTAAAACGACACTATTTATCGTATGTGAGTAAAAACGAATGTTGGCCGTACAAAATGTAGGTCAACTGACATAACCGCGAATATTGTGTTCTAAGCAAAAGGGGAAGGGGGGCAGCAGGGCGGCGGGCGGGCGGTTGGTCAGTGGGATTTACGGCGTCAGCCGCCTTTCCCGTGTGTCTGCCTCACAAATTTTTTTTTTGACTCAAATACGATAAATAGTGACGTTTTAAAAATGACATTATTCATACGATAAAAAAACGACATTGTTCATACGATAAATAATGTTGTTTTAAAAGCGACATTATTTATACAAAAAAAAAACGACATTATTTATCGTATGAATAGTGTCGTTTTTTTTTTTGTATAAATAATGTCGCTTTCAAACGACATTATTTATCGTATGAACAATGTCGTTTTTCTCGTATAAATTATGTCCGTATAAATTATTTCGTAGTGCCCATAGAACTACCTACAGAAGTTTATACTTAAAAAATTTAAACTATGAAATAAGAGTGGCTACAAATGACAGTACAAAATGTAAATTAAAATATTTTTATTTTAATTTACATTTTGTACTTAGCAGCCTATCATTTGTACCCACTGTTATTTCATAGTTTAAATTTTTTAAGTATAAACTTTTTGTAGGCAGTTCTATGACTGATTCGTGTGTTTTTTTATTTATATGAAGAGAGAGGTTTTTTGATATTAATAAAAAAAAACAAATTTGAAAAAAGTATTAAAACGAAAAGAAACTTCGAATATTGTTTACGTTTGGAGACTAAAACAGATATTTGCTTACAAACATCTGATAATCGACAATCAACTTAACATCACTACTTTATAATATTCTGACTACAAATAAATTTTAATAAATTTTCCTATTTCTTATACATTATAAATGTTTCAGAAAACGTCTTTCAAAGAAAATTGAAAGTACTATTCGATTTTTGTTAGATTCATAAATAAACAAAGTTAAAAAAGATTTCAACTCTAAGTATACATATGTGGTTTTTTTTTGTAACATAAAAGAATGACATTTTTATCTCAGTTCTTTCAAAAATAATATTATTAAATAAATAAAAATCTTATAGTGAACATAAATGTAAAAGGATGTTCATATAAAATTTCATTTTAAAAATTTATTTGTACATATACCTCACAAATTTAAGTATAAGTAAGTATCTATAGAAAATATTATTTGGCTTTTCATTCAACTTATCATTTATCATTTTGATTTCTTTTAAATTTAAAAACTGTTTCTGACATTGAAAATATGACCACAACTAAGATTTTTCAATTCTGAAAAAAAATCATGACATATAAATGATATTTGAGAAAATAATAACATTTATCCGCAGAATTTTTTAATAACATTTTCCACATATATTGGACGTGCACGTGATCAAAAGTACACATCTGAGATAAAAAACGTGCTAAAATCGTGTAAAAATGCATAAAATCATGTATTTTCTGCAACAAAAACCGTCCAATGATGATTAAAATTTTTTTAAAAGAGAAAATTTTTTTTTTATTTTTTATTTTTATTTATTTCTATTTTTTTATTTCCTATTTCTTATTTTATTTCTCTTATGCCCTCTTCGGGATTTGAACCTCGGTCTTTAGTATTTCAACCGACCACTCTACCATTAGGCCATAGTAATAAAATTATTCATGAGCACAAAATAGAAAATATAAATATCGTATACATTTTTCTTATGCTTTCGTCGGGATTCGAACCTCGGTATTTAGCATTTCATTCAACCACTCTTCCATTCGGCCATAGTATTAAAATTATTCAAATATTTTAATTCAAGAATTTTTGGAATTAGATTAATTCTCTTGGTACTAAAAATTATGCCTCTGGGCATAAAAATTTTGCCTCTGGCATTAATTTTACGATTTTAGAGCAGGAGCAGTTTGTACTTGATATGATACCGAAAGAACTTAAATATTGTTTTTTTTTTTTAAATGTATTTGTTGTTGTTTTGTGTATAAAAATACTAGAACTTGATTTAATGCCAAAAGTCCTAAAATTTAGTACGCCTTTTTTGGCTCAGTGTGCTGTAACTTACCTTTGATTAACTTAACGAATTTATGTTCAAAAAATCAGGACTGTAAATAAAAATGATTATAATCGAGATTGCAAAATTAAACGTGGAAATAGAATATTTACACTGATAAGTCTATAATAAAAACTCAGCTTTGTAGAAATCAATTCAAGGAAAATAAATTAAATTATTATTATTATTATAAATTTTAAACCAGAACACACTACGACATGGTAAAGTTCAATTATAACTTTAATAGTATAAGTTTAAAAATTTAGCAAACAAAATCAGTAGTTGTCAAATTCTCTGAACTTGATCTGAAACCTGGGTACATTTAAATATTGTTCTTTTAGTAACTTAATTCATAAAATGTAAATATCCATAGTTGTATTAAGTATGATTACTATACTTTGACTTTGTTAACTAAGACTTTGTTAACTAAGATTACAACACATATTAAGAAAATTCGTTATTAACGAGTTGTATATATACACAAAAACACATAGCCACGAGACTATACTTATATCACGAGACCGAAGGTCGAGTGATATAACATTGACAAGTGTCTACGTGTTTGTGTGTATAACAACGAGTTGTTATAACAAATTTTATTAACATGTTTTGTATACTGATTTAATGTGCATGTGAGGTAGTTGCAAACAATACATTTACAATGAAAAAAATAAACAAAAAGTTCAACATGAAGCAAGGAAATAAAATTTAATTAACTATGGAACGGAAATAAAGTTAATTCTCGAAATGATTTCAAACCGGATGATTTAAGATCAGCTAATTCCTAAAATATTAAAATAAAATTAGTAATTTTCCAAAAAAAAATTATTCATTTTCTTTTTTGCAAAAAAAAAAAAGAATAATTTTTTTTTGGAAAAATTACCAATTTGTTTTTATTATTTTAGGAATTAGATGATTTTCTAATAATTTTATAATTATTTTTTTTTATAATTAAAAATAAAATTAAATTAAAATTATAATCATTTACCCTCCTTGTTCCTCATTTGTTGATAAAAGAAAAAAAAATTCTTACTTGACATTTGACAATTGACAGCAAACTTTATAATGCCAAACAAAAATTTTTTCTTTTCTTTCAGGGTTACCATTGTTCTATTTTATTCATTTTGTTTTTTTTTTAATAAAATAAGTGGAATTTTTGAAGTGTGGTTTAAATTTTTTTACTAAAAACCAACCACACTCGCTTAAAAATTTAGTAGTAGAGGTTCGAAGATCCTTTAAAAATAGTAGATTGAAACACATGTTAAGAAAATTCATCGACTGATCGACTGGCCGCTTTTTAGGAAAACAAAAAAAAATAGCCGCGTATTTTTTTATTGGTTCTTTTTTGTTTTTTTTTTTTGTTTGCTCAGAGGGAAAATATAGATTAATTAGCTCAGAGGGAAAATATAGATTTTTAGATAAACTAAACTTTATTTGACATTGATATGATGCATGTGAGAGGTATTCATTTGCAATTTTTTTTTTTTTTTTTTTGGTATTTGTCTGGATTGAAATATTTTGAGTGTGAGTGATATTATTTTTGTTTATAGTATTACGCAGTTCAAAATGAAGTAAGTAAATACAATATAGGGAAATGTAAATACAATTTACATTAGAGGGAAATGTAAATAAAATTTATTTAAGTGAACAATTGCATGTGTATTGATGCATGTAATGGACCATTTACCGAGCTTTGCGATTATAAATACAACTTACCGAACACATGCACATTAAAATACTTATACCTTAACATTAATCAGCTGAAAATTACTAATTTTTTACATTCAATCTAATTATAAATAATAGTCTAGTAAATAATTTATAAAAATAAGCGTTAATGATCAACGATGATGATAAATAAGCGTTAATGATTAACGGTGAATGAAAAACTAATTTTTTAAACGAGGTAGGTTCATTTCAATACTCCATGATACGTCTTTTACGTAACAAAATTTAATCATTTTCTAATTCTAATTCAAATTTTCTAATTGTAATAAGAAAAATTTAAAAACAATGATTCATTAACTTTCAACTTCACAGCTCTTATTATATAAAATGAAATTATCGTAAAGTAACATTTGGAAATAAAATTCTAAAAGAAACTATGAAATAATAAGAGTATCTTATTATAATTGTCAAAATAACATTAAACCGCACAATAAAAGGTTAAGTCAAAACTTAGTGATGAAAGCAGTCAGTATATAGTAAAAAAATAAAAAGGCTATTCGTACCCAAAATATTTTGACCCATAAAATAAAATAATTTTTTTTTATATTTTCTTTATGTTTTATTTTTGGAATTACCTAAAAACCCACAAAAAGAAAAAAAATCATACCAAAATATATAACAATTAGATATCTTTTGATTACATAGTTTTGCAGGCTTTTATAATGTAAGTGATAGGTAATTATGAAGCATTGAAACAAAACAGTAATAAGGTTAATTTTATTTTGTGTTAGTGGAAGTATATTAAAATTCTGTCGAAAATGTAATTGTTTTCTTGAAGAATTCTTCATATTAATGCATGGATAGGAAATACATTGCTTTCTTAATATTCAAACGATTGTGTTAACTTACTTGGATTTTGGCGTGATAGTGTCTTGCGTTAAAGAATGAAAATGAGAACACGTTAGACATATGTAGTTATTAATATTATGTACTACTTCATCTATAATTGTGTATATTAATCTAGTTCACGGAACAGACTGATATCTTTAAATACTTAACTGATGATTTAATTACCTCACGTGATACGTTCGGAAGTTCTTAGATATAAAATATTCTTGACTGGAACGGAACGGTCAACTGACTAATTTTTTAAAAGTTTATACCGCGGTTTTTAGTAGATTTTGTTCTAAATTTTGTTGAAAGAGACAAAGCTATTAGATAAACATATTTATTACATAATAGTTTTAATATCAATTTATTTTCCATCTTTTTTTTCCGATTTAGAATTTTGAAAGGAAAGTGAAACAGTAACTGACATTATATATGTATATTATATATCGATTTCATGTCAATTGGAAATAAATTTTGATCTTCACCACAAAACCCAAGTCAAAAACACAAATTTTCAAAATAAAATAATAATACAATATAATATGTCCTTTATTTTATCCTTAATCAATGAAAATTAAAGGTTTAAAATTCTTCTATGTTGTTTGTGATTATTTCAGAAGTTGCTTGATGGACGGCCGGTGAAGTTTTCTATAGCCGAACTTTTGAAATTTTGAAAAGACGAAATAAAACAAATTTATACATTGAAGAATAAAATTTTGTATTTATATCAACTTGTACGCATTAAAATATATATACATATATACTTACAGTGGTTTATTTTTAAGTAATTCTCAGCTATATATTTTTAATTTAAATGTTTAATTATTTGAATAAAGTACTTATTTAAACTCTTCGTAAGCAAATAATGACTGTGAAATGCACGTTTAACTTTCCATATCAGTTGTGTTTTATTACTTCTTTCCGTCTAGCCAGCAAAAAAAAAATTCTTTACGTTTATAATAACTTTTTTCCAAAAAAAATATTTAACATAAACTTACAACATGGACAACATAAAGTTTATTCAAAGTACACCAATTTTCAATTTTTTTTTCCTCGGTTTTTACGTTATTACTCATTTGTGTTGACCATTTTTATTATCGTTTTTTATAGCTTAAGGCTCTGTTTTTGTTTTTGTGTGTTTAATTTATGTTTGCTGCATTTCATCAGTTAATTTATGCTGATTGTCCTTTACAGAGCAAGAGATGAGAGAAAACACAAAAAAAAATGTTAACGATTTATTTTTATTTTGTTTTATTATGAAAAATATTTTTATAATTCATATAATTTTGATATCAATTTTCATGTAAATTTTTGGAAAAAAAAAAAGTTTTCACAAATTATTAAACATAATACTGATCAAAGTGTAAAAATTCGAAAAAGAAGTAAAAAAACTGATGAAAACATGTTTTTTAGGCTTTATTCTCATTTCCCTGTTTTTATGCATATATTTTAAATTAAATTTATATATTCCGCTCCAATGGCTCAAATGAATTCAACCTTTAGAAATTTTGTTAATTAAATGAACAATGTTCGTTATTTACGCAACTGTTTGAACTAGGGCTTCCAATCCCGGGATCCCGAAATCCCGGGATATTGAGGTTTTTTAAAATCCCGAGATCCCGAGATCCCGGGATTATGTTATAGAAATCCCGGGATTCACATACTTAACGTAGTTTTATCAAATAGTATGAGAATTCTAATCTTCTTTCAAAATATTGTTTTTGAAAGAAAAAAATTACCCGCTTGGACTACATTATTCCCGCTTCCCGCTTACGCTTCTAAATTACCGCCAGCACTTAATTCGTTAATTTTTATTTTATGGCAAAACGCCCCCATCAACTTTTGGTACGCTTGAACCGAATTCGCATTTATGTTTATAGGGTTTGAACTTTTTTATATTGTTTATAGTGTTTAAACTTGTTTATAATGTGTATAGGGTTTAAACTTGTTTATATTGTTTATAGAGTTTAAAAAGATTTTGAGTTACGAAAATTTTATTTTACTTTATAAGGCTGTCACACTTCGGCTTTTTAATGGCTTTTTAAAAAAAGCTGGTTTGTGGGTTTATCCATACAAATAGCTAGTGGCTTTTCAAAAAGCCACTAGAAAATGAGGAATCAAATAACAAATGAGCACTGAGAAAAAAATAAACTAACAATTCGTCTATCTTAAGTTCTTAAGTGCCGTATACGCATTTTGGCACTTTTAGAGTTAGGGATTGCTTCATACTAACTCGAAGGCGATCTTTCGAACGCTCTTCTCGAAATTTCAATAGCTCCTTCCGTTCTCGAGATATTTTTCCCCTATTTGACGTACATGCTAAATTGGAACGAATTTTTTGAGTCTTACAACTTCAAACTCAATTTGCCAAAAATACGAAAAATGCGTATACGGCACTTAAGAACTAGATAGACGAATTGCATACTTTTAGGAAGTTGGCGGCAATTTTTTGTCAAAAACGAAAAAAAAAAAACAAAAAAATTCCCGAAAAAAAAAGGAAAAAACCAAAAAGTGAAAGTGTGACCGCATTTAAAAAAGCCGTCATGAGTAGTGGCTTTTTAGTTGTAGTGTGACTCGCTTATTAGGTTCTTAATAATTTTTTCCCGCCGAATCACTTTACAAATATGACATCCCTGCCTCAGATGCCACTTCCAACAACAAAAAAATACTTAATTAAGAATTTTATTATGAATTACTTAATATATGAATTTAATAATTACTATATATGTTATTAATAATTTAAATAAAAAGATTAATTTTATACTGAATTAAAAAAAACTGCAATTTTTTATTTTCTACTTTATATTTTTTTTCAGCAGAGGAACTCAATACCGGGATCAATCCCGGGATCCCGGGATTTGTAAAATGCAATCCCGAAATCCCGGGATCGGAATTTATGTCCGGGATTGGAAGCCTTAGTTCGAACCTACTACAAAGCTTCAAAGAAATATACCAAATATTTTTAACTTAAATTTTTTTCTCTAATCATACTTCTATTACTTGTAATTTCTTAAAAGTGAAAACTCAAAAAAAAAATTCCCCTTGTATTATTATAAATTATGCTAATCTTAACTTGAATATTGAATTCGTTTCTTACTTTGAATATTAAGTTAAAATTTAAATCTGTTCTAAAGTTAACAACACTTATCAAAGCGGTAGTAAGTTTTTTCACATCATCAAACCTTAAAAAATTTAATAAAAAGTTTTTCGATGTAAGGATATTTTTAGTAAGAATTTTCCTATTTTCATTTGCTATATGTTTTAAGTTTGTTTTATACTCAATTTCTTAAAAGAAAAATCAAGGGTCCATAACAGGCTGAAAAGACAGAATCTTTCGCACGATATAGCAACTTTCAAATACCTTAGGTCATTAGCAAATAGTGAGATGAATCTTTGTTATAATAATTATATTACTTCTGTTGAAAATAACGTTAAATCGAATGTAAAATACTTTTGGGCTTATTCTAAGCAACTGAAAGCCTCTAATAAATTTCCTAAGCTTCTTAAGTATGACGACAAAGTCGCAGAAACAGCATACGATATCTGTCAACTTTTTGCTGAATTCTTCAACACGAATTTTTCCCCTCCAGGTAATAATCCATCTTTTTCTACTAATTCATCTTCAATTTTTGTTTCAAAACCTTACTTCTCGCCTGACTTAATAAAAAAATTTTAATTGGCCTAGATATTTACAAGAACTCTGGTCCTGATGGTATTCCCAATGTTTTTTACAAGAACTGTGCCCATGTTCTTTCTATACCTATTTCAAACTTATTTAATCGTTCCATATTTGAAAATTCATTTCCTCAAGTTTTAAAAGTTTCCCACATTATTCCCGTATTTAAAAGTGGTGACCCTACGAAAGTGACTAATTATCGACCCATTTCAATACTTAACTCATTAGCACTAATTTTTGAAAAGGCCATCTATTTAGAGATTATGCCACTAATTAAACCTTTAATCAATACAACCCAACATGGATTCCTCCCCGGTCGATCTACCATTACTAATCTGACTATATTCACTGATTATGTAGCTAAAACTCTGGATGATTCCGCACAAGTAGATTGTATTTTTACTGATTTCACCAAAGCTTTTGATAAAATTGGGCACTACTCAATTTTGTCACAAATGTCTACTTTGGGAATCGATGTAGAGTTAATTTCATGGTTTCATTCCTACTTAACCGATAGACGTTCTTCAGTGGTCCTTAATGGAAGTATATCCTCACCTATTTTTCCTTCTTCTGGAGTTCCTCAAGGATCTATTCTTGGACCTATTATATTTTCCATTTTTGTTAATAATCTTTGCAACAACTTTTCCTCACCTTCACTACAATTTGCCGATGATCTTAAAATATTCCGTAAGATAGAAAATATTCGTGACTGTACTCTGTTACAAAAAGATATTGAATGGCTTATTGCCTGGTGCTGCGAGTTTGGATTACCATTAAATATCAGTAAATGTACCGTTCTTAGCATAAGTAGAAAAAGATCTCCTATAATTTTTGACTATTGCCTTCAATCTCGTATTCTGAAAAGAGTGGATGAACAAAAGGACCTTGGGATTATTTTTGATTCTAAATTTATATTTAATTCCCACATTTGTCATATCTTTAGTAAAGCCAGCCGTCTTTTAGGCTTTCTCTTCCGTATTGGAAAAAGATTTAAATCTGAATCTACTTTTATTTGCTTATATAACTCCTTAATTCGTAGTATCCTAGAATATGGTTCAGTAATCTGGAACCCACAATATGAAGTATATAGAAGTAAAATCGAACGCATTCAAAGAAAATTTACTAGGTACTTATTTTTCAAATTTGGTTTGGTGGACGACGGGTACAGCGCCAGACTTCATACTCTAAACATGAGGTCACTTTCCCAAAGAAGACTTCTTCTAGATGAATTTTTTCTAATTAAAATTGTGTCTTACTCCATTTCTGTCCCTGTACTTCGCCAAAACCTTAATTTTTACACTCCTTCTAGGCCTACTAGACTAAATTTAACTTTTTCCATTCCACAACAGAGGACAAATTTATTATCTAAAAGCCCACTCGTAAGAATTCAATCGAACCATAACGAATTTTTTAATTCCATTGATGTTTTTGATCAAAATATGTTTAAACTTAGAAGAGTAATTATTCGCACCGTTTCTCAACTCCCCGTTCATGTGTGATCAAAAATCCAACGAATCACCTTTTCTTTTTTGAATTTCATGGCTTAGGTTTAGGTTTTAGTTTCTTTTTTTAGTTTTAATTTTCATTAGTTTTGTTAATATATTGTTTTTTATTTTATTTTATTTTTTTTTAAATCATTGCTATCCATTTGAATTATTTCTTTAGCTTACTTATATAATAATTAACTTTATGTAAATTACATGTAGCTTGTAATTAGTTTTTATAACTGTTAGCTACTTAATGAATAAATAAATAAATAAATAAATAAAAATTTCTTTTGATCGAAAATTTGTTGTTCAAAACTTTATTTCGCAAGTTGTAACAACAGTAAGATACGGGAAATGATGAGGAATTTTCGGCATTCGACTGTTTTTCATGTGAATGTTAGTATACAATTAACGGTAAATACATTTAATAGCAATTACATTTGTTTATATTTTATATAATTGGCTCATCACATCCCACTTTTAGCAGTTAATTTAAAAAAAAATTGATTAAATAGAAATACAGCGAAATGTATAGTTACAGTCATATGTAGTTAGACTCAAATGTTATTATATGAAATACAATTAAATGTACGCAACCCAAAAATAAAAAACTTTTTTATATTGTGCTGTAATACGATTTGATTGCTTCGAAATTACCATAATGTCATATAAATTAACTGTGAAGTCTGACAAGTATATCTAAGTACATAATACTGATGGCGAATATTCAAAAAATATATACAAATACAAGTATTGAAAAAACTTTAATAAAAAAGAAAACGAATTTTTGTAGGTTATGACCAAGTACCTTGAAAAAATTATTGACAAACATAATAAAAAAGAAATAATCGAAAATAATTCCAATCTTTCATATTATTTCCAGATCAAAGTTTTTAAAGATCCGATATCCATGTAATTTTAAATTTCTTTGAAATGCCAATCATTAAATAATAAAAAATAAAAGCGTAACCAAAAACTTTTACGTAGAAGTCATTTTTTTAACTGCTACTTTTTTTTCGTAATTCGATATAAAAAATTTTTATCTGACGTTCCAAAACCAGTTGTTGGACAAAAAACACTTAAATATAACTTTTTTAAATATTTTAAAATTTGCCATTTCTTGTAACCTTTACTATGAAAATTGCAGTTTTATAATTTTGATATAGCAAAAAATAAGTTTTAAAAGGAAAAATAAAAGATTTTTTTCAGTTTTTTATCAGCCAGCAGAAAAAAATATAAATTTGTAATAAAAATATATACAATTACATTTGCTTATTTTTTTGGGAAAACTTTTTTATTTATTTAACACTTTTCCTGAAAGACAAAAAAAAAAAACAAATTTTATTTCACGTCAATGAGGGCTTGAACTTAAATATTTTCATTTTAAATATAATTGACAAAATTATAAAATGTAAAATATAATTCTACGAGTAATTGTTTTTCGAGCAAATTTTTTTCAAACAATTGTTTCTTGGGCAATTGTTTTTCGAGCGTAAAATATGTACGTATCTAATAACTTTAAAATGTCAACTGAGTGAGCTGACTTGCAGTTTACGACCGGCGGGCGGCGGCAGATGTTTACAAGAAACTTATGGCTGTAACTTCCAATTTGTGGCCTTAGTTTGCAATATAATGCAATTATCAAATTTTTAATGTCAGATTTATTATTTCTAAAACAATTTGGCCAGATTAAAAATCATTATTCCATAGACAGTATAATTATATTCATATTCATGTCACACAAACAGATAAGGAGATTATAATTATTTTTTTTTTTATTCTTAAAAAAAAATGTGGAAAACGTATACCTACTTATGTATAATCTGTGCTAACTTATTTTCATCTGAAAATAGAGAATTCATTTTGAATATCCTTATTTAAAATTTTTATTTTATTTATTTTTAAATTTTAGGACAAACGAAAATTGTGCACATAAGCTGAAACATGATTTATCCAAGTGAGTTTTCTTGAAATATTGCATTTTATTGAATTGGAAAACTTATTATTATTTTTTTTTTTTTAAGTTCATTCAAAAGGAAATGAAATTTTTAAGATCAGGAAGTTTTTAAAGATTATTCTTTAAACTATTTTAGTTATATAGGATGAATATTTTTATACTATTTTAAAAGAAATGAATTTTATAATATTACATTAATAGTCTTCCGGAATAAATTGTGTATTCTCTATATTTTATTTATTACCATTTATTATGTTTTAATATTTAATTTTTGAGGAAAAAAAAAATTGAAAAGGTTCGACACTATTACATATTTGTAAAGTAGGTCGACAAGTCAATAGAAACGTTTCAAAAAAAAAAATTCTAGTTTTTCAATTAACTTTGAATGTTTGACATTTTAGCAATATCATAGAATGGCTGAACGTCTTTTATAAGTAATATGAAAACAAACTTGGGTTGTAAATCTTAAAAATTTCATATTGAAGTTCTTTGAAAAATTATATTTTATTTAATATTCGTTAGAACCAAAATAAAATTATGTTCTTTAAAATATTAGTTGAAAATCATTTTGAAACATTCAGAACAACAAAATATATATATAATCAATTATCTTCTCAAATTTTAATCCCAAAAGTAATTTCTCCTATTAATATTTTATATAAATATGTACAAAAAAAATTTTGTTTTAAATTATATTATTTAATTAATTTTAAATTTTTGCTCTAAGGTATCTAACTTTTCTATTAATAAAATTTTACAACATAAATCTCTTTAAGCAAATTACATTTTAAAAATTCAAAATAATAACGTATAATCAGTGGGTAGCTACCATATCGCAAGAGTAAGCAAGGCATAGGGGCCCCCTCTTGTAATACAGTTTTTTTTTTTTTAAATCGATTCAGTTCAAGCTTTAAGTTTAATAAAAAACTAATTATCTAGCAGCGAAGCTTTTAGAGAAATGCATGAGTTCACTTATATTACAAATCACTCGTGAATGCACTTTATTTATTCAATTTATATGGATAGTGCAACTCAAAAAAGAATCGAGTGTAATATATGATTCATAATATTTTTTCAATGCATTAGAATTGTATTGAGTTTTTTGTATCAAGTGTAATTCCTATTCGCAAATACAGTGAGTAGTGAAATATGTATTGAATGAATTGGGTGAATCATCTGACGATCATCTGAGTGATCTTATTAAAATTCAAAAATAATAACGTTAACGGATACCAAAATGAAATTATCAAAAGGATATAGTTTTGAATAAAAGTTAAATATACATATTTTTCAAAATCTTTTTCAACCTGGGAGTAAAAAATTGAACTCCATAAGGAGCAATATAATTATACTTCACTGAACAAAACAATTCGTTCAATCAGTTATAAAATATGTATAGCACAAACTAAAACTGAGCGCTGGCAGTCTGTGATCAAAATCCTTCTGAACCAATAAACCGATTAGGACGAAACCGGTATATTTGGAAATGTTATTTTTCGTAGATGGTTTAAGTTAGTTTTTCATGGCATTTGGTCTTCTACTTTCGGCGCTGGACAATTTTTTCGACTTTTTTGCTCGATTTTCAACCGACATTTGTATTTTTTAAAATTATTATTAATAAAGACTATAGGCTATACTATAAAACTCTTTTTTCAGAGTATGTACAATATAAATAAATATTTTTTTTATCTTAAATAATTGGTTCAAAATTTTAATCAACATTAAATTTATTAAACTCAATCAATCTAATTTTCTTGTAAAATAAAAATTTGAGAAGTACATTCTTGCTCTTGAATGTATAATATACATAATATTATACTGCTATCAACTTAATATAACACACGTGTATAATTATTATATACATACATAATAGTTACAAAAAAAAAATTGAAAAAAAGTAGCCAGTTATGAGTTTTGAATAAATCAACTAAAGTTGAATCATACCTGTTGAAATAAATTTTACCCGAATGAATTTTTTTTTTTTTTGTTCTTTTTTAACAACCCACCTTAAAGAAACTAAAATCAGGAAGTTTATTCATAATATGTATACTTTGCAATTTTTATATTTATATTCTCTTTGGGAATATAATTCTGTTTATTTTTATTTTATTTTTAAAACGTGGATGAAAACAAAAATAAAAAAAACAAAAAATAAATATAAACAAAATCAGCCTTTGTATTTATTTTTTATATAAAATAGTGACAGAGCTTTAGGCATAAAACTCACATAAAGTTCTCTTTCAAAGTCTCGGAAAAATAGGTCAATGAATTCAAGAAGTTAATAGCTTCTAGAATTGGAATAGCAAAAAAAAGGAATGATAAAAGTGTATAAACACAAAGAACCAAATATTTTCATTAAAACATCAAAATAAGTCGTTTAGAATTTTTAAGATGAATTTAAGATAAAACATAAATTTCAAATTCGATTGCAAATTGCCATTGACCGCATATTTTTTTCCATTATCTGAATATTATATTAATATGTTGCAAGTATCTTGCGAATCCGACATATTATATATATAAACTTTAATCCTATATGGATATATGGATCAGAACCAGTGTGCATATATGCAAATAATATATTGAAAAAAATAAGATATATGTATGCAGTTTAGTTCGGAAACAATAATATTGTTTTTCGAATCAGTGTCTGGAGTTATAATTAACAAAAGTTTATCAATTAAATTCAATCGTCTTTTTCATTAGGGTAATTTGGGGTATTATGGCGCAGCGGGTGAAATGGCATACTCATCCGTTTTGATATTTCAAAAGAAAATTTTCTTGAACTGGTCAAATCATTTTGTTTATTTTTTCATTTTATGTGCTGATTCAAATTTTTGAATTTCTAGATCAAAGTGTACATATTTTTCTGAGTTTTGTTTTCAAGATGTGTGAAATAAAATCCTCTTTTTTTTACGAAATAAGCAAAAACCGGTAGAATTTGTACAAAGGAACCATTGTTTTAGTCGGTAATAATATTTTTACCATATATTTTTATTGTAGTTTTGCCTGAGTACTGGAGAAATTAAATCCATAGGTCGATTTTTTTTTCTTGAATTATTTTTTAAAGTATATAGAACGGGTGAAATGGTACAAGTTCTTTAGGGGTGACATGGTATATGAGCTTTTTCTTCTTACTTAATTTTTTTTTGCAAAACTTATTTTTTTAGATATGCCAACGTTTTATAAAAAAAAAAAGTTTGAAAAAGATGAAGCAGTATCCATGGGACGAGTAAATGGAAAGAATAAATTTGATGTTGATCATTATTTTCGATTATTGCATTGCAAATTGGTAAAGTTTCTAATATCAAAAAAACATTTGCTGTAAATGGTTTCACGTACGCTCTTCTTCATTTTATACCATTTGCCAATCATGTGGCACAAAAAATCAAAAAAAATAATGATCTAAAAGTAATGGTGACTACTGTGCCACCCTCACTAGAAGGGGTGCCACCCTCACTAGAAGAGGTGGTATGGTTTTGCTTTATTTTTCTCTGATTTAAGAGTTTAAAAACGAAAGTTAATTTTTTTTCAACCAGTTTATATAATTTCAATTTTCATAAAATAAAAGAATTTGTTTTTGTTTCAAGAAAAAAAAAAATTTTTCCACGGAAAAATGGATTTGAAAAAAGGTATACCGTTTCACCCCAACTTACCCTAACTATAACTAAGTAAATAGTTCTTTGTTAATGTTTGTATAGCGAGACAGATTAGAAAAATTAATTTTAATCTCTATATAAAATCAGATTAATCCACTGTACCTTTAAAAAAATAAAAAAATAAAAATCCTTGCAGAAAAAAAAAAAATAACATTATTTTGAGAACAATGAACATCTCTCTCTAGAACAGGTTTATATAAATTTTTATTTTTATTTTTTTTCCATATCAGTATAACTTGAAAAAATTAATACTCAGGATGTAGACACTTCTATGTCAATTTAGTCGCATGCAAATAATGTTGAAATAAAATTTATCTTTCGTTCTATTTAAATTCTCTTTTAATTCATCTACATAAGATCCAGTGATGATTTTTCTTCTTTTTTTTTGTATTTCAATTTTATCCTTTTGTTTGCCTAACCAACTACTTTATTCATTAAAATCGCTTTATTGTTCGCAATCCTCTTGAAGACATAATAAGAAAAAGAAAACAAAATAAATTTTAATGAAAAAGTTATCAAATTTCTGAAAACAAAAGCATAAGCTGGTGAAAATATTTAATCCTTCAACAGACAGATTTATCTTTTTATCTATATGTAGTTATATAATATATAGAATATCCACTTCTACAGAAGAAAAAAAATGTTAAGGCTATCTTATTTCGGTTGAAACCACACAGTAGTTATGTAAATGTATATTACTTATTATTTACTATTAAACTTTAGTTGCTGCTTCCAAGAATATAAAATTTGATTCTTTTTAAACCAAATGCTATAATTGGTTTCTAAATTATTATTAAACGTTAAGATTTGATTATGTTTACTAAAATATTGAACAGACGATCTAAAATTGTTTCCAATTATTGTTATAATAATAAAAAATATTTGTGAACATTATACATAAAATTTTAATTAGATTTTGTTGAAATTCTAAACCAAATATGTTAATCAAATTTATCATATTACCGTTTATATAATTATTACTTAATCCTTTAGCAAAATATTGATTTTCAATTTGAAGGGTTGACCGTGTTAATGCATAGTAATAATCGCAATAAATAGAAGTTTGAATATAAAATATTTATTTTACATTATATTTCAATACTGCAGTATGAAAATTATGAAATTTTCAATTTCTTGAATTTTCTGTCGTGTTAGTTTAATAATTTAATGTATTATATATTCAAGAAATTATAAGCATGGGCTCCGATATGCTTCGAACTAAAATTTTAATGTTTTTGAATGAAATAAAAATTTATAATAGGGAAAAAAAATCATACAGGATATTACCATTCTTATAATATTATTTTCTTAACTTTTTATTGTCTCACAGTTTCCCTTTGTTGCATTTTTTGTTGAATACAAGAAGAGTGTAAAAAAAATCTATTTTCAAAACATTATATTTTTTAGCTCATAGAGATTTTATTTTATTTATATTTTACTAAATATGGTCTCTACATTGATATGTGATAAAAAATGAATGAAAATATTTTTAAAAAACCTCAATTTTAACACTGAACCTGTCATTCTTCACAAATTTTTTTATACGTGCCAAATAAATTTTTTTAAATCTTTCAATGCATGAAAATTTTCGATGTTAATGTTTTAAAATTAAATTTAAGTTCTGACGTATAGAACCAAAAACTTTTCGAATAAAAAAAAAATTTAATATTTCCAATCTACATTGAGAAAATTTCTTCATTTTATTATTTTTAATCAACTAATTATTTTAAATTATATATGAAATGCCGGAACATAAAAAACATTTATATCTTAAGTACCAGCTGAAGAAGCTGTTGAAAAAGAATTTTTATTATCAATGACATAATCTTTAACGTTTTGCAACTCATAGCTACACCATTTGGCAAAAAACTATTTTGAGTATCATTCATTAATATAATAATGCATTCATGAATAAAAATTTGGTAACAATAAATCTGGCGCCTAAAATATCACAACCGAGAAGTCATAAAAATTATACTGATGAAAGAATAACAAAATATACTTTATGTGTGCAAGCAAGTTATGATACAATCATTCAAAAAATTCAACAATCAATTCATATATTATCTTTCCGCAGGACAAATGAAAAATTATCAAAGGATCTCAATATACCTTTAACAAAACAATTTACAAATTGATTTAAAGTTTCTTTTCAAATTTATAATTTAATCAAATTGATTTATGATTATATAATTTTGTTGAAAGATATATGTATATTTATTTCTTTCATTGATTACAAAAGATGAGTTATGCATATTTTATCAAAAAGTAACAATCAAATAATTTAATTTTCTATATTTTCAGAATTTAAATTCAATTTGATTAATTTGAGATTTTCATAAATTGTAATTACATTGTGAACATACAAGTAATAATAATTGTAAATTGTAATTAGATTTGAATGTATTTTATTTAAGTGCCGATTTATTACTTCTGAAATGTTATAATCATAATTATTTAATTTGATTGAAAATATATGTGACTAAGGAATTTATATAGTAACTCTTAAAAAAATTTTGTAGTCAAATTATTATTTTTTTATTAAACTTACTTGTCTAAAAAAATCTCATTCTAATACATATTAGGCTCCAAACTCTTATAATCTACTTGTATGCTAATTCGGAGCTTGTTCAATCATAAATCAATTTCCTTTATAAAAGAAAGGTATTCAAAATTTTTTTAAAATGTATGCTAAAAAGTTGATTGAGACAAAAATTTCATATGGCATCATAAAAATATTTTCTTGTTATTTTACTTCATTTTTCTTACAGTTATCTCAATTTCATCATTGTCTCAAATAGTCTAATTAAATTTGTTGTATTTAATTGTAATCATAAAAAAATGAAGTCACATTTCCACAAACATGTTATGTTTGCGATTTCTTAAAGACTTCAGTTATGTGCATTTTTATTTTTGGTTTCTTTTAAACAAATTATTAAATTTATTAAAACAAAGCGGATGACTTTAATTAATTTAATTTGTTACATTTTATTACGCTAAAAGACAATTATTTAAAATCTTAAATAACAATTAAAGCATCAAACTGACGGGAAATGTTTATTACAGTTTAAAGAAATTTAAAATTTTGTAAATGAGAAAGTTAAATTTTTAGCTTGTAATACTTTTTAACATATATTATTGTAAGAAATAAATTTAATTTGTGAATTATTATAGTTTTGATGCAATTATATATTTATACTAAATAGAATGGTTCTTCGAATTCGAAAGCAGAATCTTATTTAGTGGAAATTTCAATCGATAATTTACAAGTTAGTGGATACTAAAAGTTTCTAGGTATACTCTATAACCAAGGGTATATCTATACTTATAATTGCAAATAATATTGTAAAAAATTACAATTAAATACAAATATTTATAATTCACTTTAAACAAAAAATAATTATTAAAATTTGAATAAATAAAGATTTTGAAAATTTCTCTTAAATAAATTTAAAATTTAAATCGTACACATTTCGAAAAATACAATAAAGCCACCAAATTTATGAATGAATTATATACACCAACTATTAAATATTGCATACAACAATTTTCAAAAAAAATATTAAATGAAAGTCATAAATCATAATGGTAAATGTTTTGAAAAATATATTATGAATAAATATAATTGTAATTAATTATTATTTTTTTTGGAAATGTTTCAAAATTTATCTTTTACAATTTATCAATAAGAATATGTAATATGCAATTGTACAATTTGTATTATTATAAACGTGAAATAGATAATCATTCATAATCTTATTAATATCATAACAATGTTTAAAACTATATACAATAGAACGATTACACATAAAGAGAAGGAAATGTTTTTTTCGTAATTCATTCATAGGAACATCTATATCTATAATATTCAATAATTTTTAGAAAACTAATTTTTCTTTCATATTTTTAATTTTTGAATTTTGTACCTAAAAACATTCTGAGCTTTCAAAATGAACGAGTATTATAATATGAATTCTATATGTTTAGTTCCTTATTTTGAAATTTTAGTGTTAATATTTGTATTCAATTCAACATTATACAGATTTCAGTAACAACAGTGACTTATCAGTTGTCATAAAGTATTATTATAGAGATAAAATTAGTGATGTTTTGTACTCAATGGACTGTGGTTTTAATTTTTTTTGCTAGGAAAACATTAACAAACATTTTGTTAGTTATTATTAATAACTTTGTTTAAAAAACATGACTATATGGAATACACATTTTTCATGTTGCCACAAAATTTTCAGAATAATCGAAATTAAAAATTAAATTTATTTTTATTTTCCTAGAATTTTAAATCTCTTGAGATTTTTTCATTTAATATATACATATAATACCTAATAGATTTATTTTTAGAATTAAATGAAAATTGAAAATAACCAAAATATTATATGTATATACGGTATATGATAAATAATTAATATTATAAAATTTTGCTAAAAACCATAAAAATATAGATAATTAAGTACACTTAATTGAAAATAAATAGTAAGCCCATGGTTGTATTAGCATTATTTATGTTTAAAAAAAGCATTATTGACCAAAATTTTAATAATTTTGGAAAACCAATTTGAATTTTAACACACTGTGAAAAATATATCTGATAAAATATTTCCTTTCACTAGATATTATATACTTTTTTTAGTCAGTCCAGTTTGTTATCTGTTGCACCTATTTGAAGCGTTACACATCGATAACTTTTTTACTGGATTTGTGTCACTTAAATACAACATATTCATTATTTTATTAAATATTATATTTTCTTTGTTATGATTTATGTGCTACGATTTATGTGTTACGATTTATGTTTTGAGTTTAACCAGTCGCAGTGTAAAAAAAACTATATGTATTATCAACCTAGATTTTTTTTTTAATATATGTTCACAATATTGATAAAATATTGGAAAGAATAGTGTAACAAAATCACTTATACATATTTTTACGTTTGTTTAGAATATATTTCTGTGAATTAAAATGTATGCTATTAGAATTTATGCTATTCGTTTTTAATGTAAAATAAACATGAAATAAATAGCTGGCTGAAATAACGACACGAAAATTATAATATAGTCTCAAAATATTAACCATACATATTTATGATACATATTATGATGATAAGAAGGAAAATATAATTTTTAATTTTATCAGTTAATTTAATTTATTATATCAAAAACAAATTTTCATCAATAATTTTCTCTTATGAACATAATATATATGTACATACATTTATACACATTTAAATTTTATTGAATTCCTCAATGAATAAATGAAAATGATTAATCGTAATCGTCATTTCATTGTTAAATTAAATTTATTATTTACTCTTTGATTAACCAAAAAAAAAAAGTATAACCAATTAAAATTAATTGCTAAATTTATTCAAATTTTTTTTTATTAATTTTTTTTAACAATAATCTTGCTTTGTTTTATTCATTATTAACAAATAATTGACTCTTCATTGACGAGAAAAATTGTATTTAGGAGTAGATTGAAGCAATTACTTATAGTAGGAGTGATTTTTTCTAATAAATTTTTGGATATACATATATTATTGCCTTTTGGATGATTAGTATGTTCCAAAATAAGAATAAGCTTAATAATTTGACAATATTGTTGAAAAAGTTCGAGAAAATGGTTAATAATATAATAATTATACTTATTTGAATATGTGGAATTTGAGTGCACTCAATGCAATTAACTTTTAGGTGTTATATTTCAAGAAACTTATCTTTCAACACACCGAATTAATAAAAATTTTGGCCGTGTGTTGGTTATGTTTATTAATATCAGTTAAGTAGTATGTAAAAGGTTTTTTCAAAACTAATTATTTATTTATTTTCGAAAAAAAAAAAAATTCAAACTAACTAACATTAAAATCGGATTACAGGTACTATACCATGTGCGCATTTCTATAAATGTATTTTATTAAAAATATTTGAAATTTAATTTTAAAATATCTACAAAATTATTTGTTCCTTTGTTATTTCATTCATTATCTGTCTGCACAAAAAAAATAAATCAAAGGGTTATTGACAGTCAAAAATAAATTCGAATAAAAGAAGGCCAAAATGTTATGTCATTCGGCGATAAAATTTTTTAAAACACGACATGGCTATGCAATCGGAATAATTTTCACATTTTCACATTAAAAGTGACAGTGCTACCTTTAGTCTAGTTTTTTTTAAACAGACTTGAAATTTGGATAAAGTTTATATTTTATTTGAATAAAAATACCCATAAGCTTTGTCGTTAAGCAAGGTTGCTTCGCATATATGTAATGTACATTACATATAGTACATAATATATCGAAAGCCTGATAATCAAAAAATTATTTCCATTCCTACTGACCATTTTTGTTTTTTCTATAATTAATAAATATTTTCAATAAAATAATCAGTAGCATGTCTAGATATATACGTTTATTCATTTCCGGAAACTAATGCCCTAACGAATTTAATGTGTATTTATACACAATTGAAAAAAGAAGATAAAATGCGAAAAAAGGATATCATGTAACGTTGGATTAGGAAATAAAGAGCTTAAAAATTTCCTTTTTTAACTTTATTTCGGAAATTGATTTTGAATTATACATTATATGTCTATTCGCTCATTCATTGAACATATACATATTGTTATTAAGCGTTTGTACCTACATATTATATATGTACTTTAAAACTTCATATTCATCCACTATATTATTACATCATTCATATCTATATTATGTGTAAAAATATATGAAAATATATAATAAAAATCGTATAAAAAATATAAAAATGATTGCAGTTATTAATTGGAAGAAAATAAATAAATAATTAGTTAGATTATTTTCCAAAGTCTTCCTTGTATGTAAAAATTATTGAATGAATTTTCAGTTTCAGGCGATTCTATGTAGATAATAGTAATAGATTTATTCTATTCTTTACCGACAAACTTTAATGCAATTTTCCTTAGATTTTTGGCATTTTACAGTTCTTAAATTATTATACATTCAATTTTTAATAGTCCTTGCAATACATTTCTGACCAAAAATTGTATCAGGGGCTTTAAATGAGAGAACATTTCAAACTTTAAAAATGTGAAAATATTGAACAAAATATATGAAAATTAGTGGTTTAATCTATTCTTATTAATATCACATTATTACCAGGCATAAAAGACATTTATTGACCCCATGGGCGCGGCCAGAATTTTTTATAAGGTGGTGCATGTGAAAATTATTATTTTGGTTTTACCAAATCTTTGACATATTGCGGGTTCATCACTAAATTACAATTTCCAACAACCTTAATTTAAATTAAATTTTGATTTTAGGAAAAATCAGTTGCAAAACAATATTTTGAATTCACGACAAAATTCATCTCAGTATGCTGATGCGATGCTCATAACTTTTTAAGATTATCTCTCACCAGGCGTTTATTTTGAAAGTGGTTTAAGTCCATTTTTAAAAAAAAATAGTTAATGATAACAATAAGCACAATAGTATATATTCTTTTTATTTATAAACAATTTTAGTCTAGTATCATTAAAACCGCTTTGATTTTGACACTTGAAAATTAGCTTATGGAAATATTAATGTATATTTTTAAATCAATTCAAACACAAAACCTTAAATATCTCAAGACAAGTGTAAAGGAATGAATTTAATGTTTACTTTATTTGTTTAATTATTTATTATAATGTGGATCTTGGGATGGACATCCTAGTTGTCCAAGACATCTATGGCCTATGAGTTCCCTAATCTATAATGACCACAAGCATGTCATATAGATATCCTATAGTCGAGGCTATTCAGCCTGTTTGTCTTATTAGAGCGAGACGCGCTTTCGTTTAAATAGTTATCATAGTTCATGAAATTTAGTGGTTCATTATTTTTAAGTGTAATATTTGTCGGTAATTCAGGTGTGTTTCCAAAAATTAATTCAAATGGCGCATAATGAGTGTCTGAGTGAGGTGTAGTATTATAGGAAAATAAGAAAAATGGGATTAATTCAACCCAATTGTTGATTACATGTTAAAAAATATTCGTTTAGTACTCTGTGATTTCTTTCTACTGAACCTAATGTTTGATGGTGATAAGGTGTTGATTTTTGGTGATTAATATTAAATGTTTTACAAATGTTAATAAATAGTTCGTTTACAAATTCTGTTCCTAAATCAGTTTTGATATTTTTTATATTTCCATATCTTAATATGATATTTTCTGTTAAAATTTTTGCTATCGTAATAGCATCTTTAGTTTCTATAGGAAATGCTTCTATGTATTTAGTTAATTCGCATTGAACCGTGAGTATATATCTATAATTGTTACAAATTTTTAAAGGGCCTTCTGTATCGACTTGTATGGTTTCGAAAGGTATATTTGGAGTGTCCGTAATTTGTAATGGTTCTTTAATGTTTCTAACTTGTTTTGATTTAATACATTCGTTGCAATTTTTCACGTAATTTTTAATCATTTTATGCATGTTTTTCCATATACATTTTTGTCTAAGTTTTATTATCATTTTCCTAACACCGATGTGTCCACTTATATTGTTACTATGATTGTCTTTTATTAATTGTTTTATTAAATTTTGATCTTTTATTTCGATAGGAGCCTTAAATAAAATTATTTTTAATTTATTTTTCGATTTATCTTTTTCTTGTAGTTGATTAAATATGTTTTTAAATTCTTGAATGTTAATGTGGTTAAATAAGGTATCATTATCATTTATCGCGACTGTGAAAATTTTATTTTGAGCTAATAGGAGTTTCATTTTATTTAAAATTGATTTTATATTAATTTTCTTTTTATTAAAATATATTTTATAATTATTATTAAATGTTATTTCTGTTGTACCAGTTGAAGTTTCTATGAAGTTTACTTTCGGAATTCTTTTTATATCGTTAATTGAGATACTGTGCGAAATGTGCAGATTTTTATTTATAGGGTTTTTAGCTTGTTCTAGTGACCTAGTTATATGTCTGGTTATCACGTTAATATCTTTTTCTGGTGTTATTGGGATCATAGATTTCAAAATGTCGGAGTTTAAATGTATTCTTGATAAAGCGTCTGCGTTTGTATTCATTTTTCCTTGTTTGTATACTATATCAAAATCGTAGTCACTGAGATCTAGTCTAATACGCGTCATTTTAGATGAAGGGTTTTTGTGCGTAAATAATCCTACTAAAGGTCTGTGATCTGTTACGACGATGAATTTTCTGCCATATACATAGGGTCTAAAAAAATTGATTGCCCAGTGAATAGAAAGCAATTCTTTTTCTATTATTGGTTTGTTTAGTTCTGCAGAGTTTAATGTTTTACTGGCATAGCTTATTGGTAAATCTTGACCAATTTCTCCTTGAGATAAGACTGCTCCGAAGGCGGATTGTGAAGGTTTGGAATAATCTGGATATTGTAAAATGGGGGGGTTAATTAATTTATTTTTTAAATTTAAAAATGCATTTGTACAATTTTCATTCCAATTAAATATTGATTTCTTTTTTGTTAGATCGTTTAAAGGTTTTGCTATGGCTGCAAAGTTTGGTATAAATTTTCTGTAATAATTGCAGAATGCTACAAAACGTTTTATTTCATCAGCATTTTGGGGTTGTGGATAATTTTTGACTGCAAAAAGTTTAGTTGGGTCTGTTTTTATGCCTTTATTAGTTATTGAATGGCCTAAATAAATTACTTCTTTCTGTAAAAAACTACATTTTTCTGGATTTAGCTTTAAATTATATTTTCTTAATCGTTCAAATACTTTTATTAAATTTTCGTTGTGGTGTTTAATAGAACATCCAAATATTATTTTATCATCCACATAAATAAATGATTCGGAATTTAAACCTGATAAGGCAATTGTTAACATTCGCTGAAAACTATTTGAAGAAATTTTTAAACCAAATGGGAGTCTTTTAAATTGAAAATGTCCATTATTAGATGAAAATGCTGTACAAGGTCTTGAATTTTTCTCTAATTCGATTTGGTGAAAAGAACTGACCATATCTAATGTGGTAAAGTATTTTGCTCTTCCTAAATTATCTAGCACGTCTTCTAATTTGGTCAAAGGAAATTTGTCATTTTGAATTTTTTTGTTTAGTTGACGGAAATCTACTACTAGTCTCCATTTTTTGGTGTCATTAGAGGATTTCTTTGGTACTAAGAGTAAAGGTGAGTTATATGGACTGTAAGAGTGTTCAATAATATCTTCTTTTAATAATTTGTTTACTTGATCATTAATTTCTGTTAATTGCGAATTTCGTAATCTATAATTTTTAATATAAATAGGATTTTTATTTTCTAAGATCAGATTAAAATCAAAAATATTATTTCTATTGTTTTATAACTTATTAATTATTGATTGGTCACCCAATCAGATCAATTTTAAATTACTGTAATCTTAATTCTTAGGGTTCAACAAAATTTAAATAATTTTATCAATTTAGTTTACTTTTAAATTTAATGATGATAACATCATTACACAAGAACAAATGGACTTAAACCACTTTCAAAATAAACGACTCAAATGAAATTTCATCAAATTTTTAAGCAGTTTCCCCAAAATAGACACTGTTTTAAAAAAATTCCTCAAATTATTTTTTTTGTATTTTTTTGTACTAAATTTATTTTTTGCCCTAAATTAGAAAAAAAAAAATTTTTAACGGCTTTACTCACTGCAGTTTTTCCACGAAAACAGCTTATTTTTGCAAGATTTCCTCAAATTTTTAATGTGTTCAGATTTTATGCGGTACTATGTTGTAAATCAAAAAGTTTAGTTTCAACAATGGATTTTCAAAAAGTTTAGTTTCAACAATGGATTTTGAGTCAACGTACGTAGAAGAATATCGTAATATCAATTTCTTATAATCATTAGGGTAAAAAAAATTTACGAGTCTGAAATTTTAAATATTGTTGACTGTCAACGTTAGCACAATATTTATGAATTTCTTCAAATTTTCCTCAGAAAAAAATATTTTCCTGAAACTTTTCCCCACGTTTTTTTTAACTTTTTTTTTTTTTTTTTCAAATTTTATCAAAATTTTAATAACATTTTTATCAAACAAACGTGGTGCAGTTGCACCATACTGCCGGCGCCCATGATTGACCCCAATTTCTTTCAACAGAATAAATATTTTTGTAATGTTCCAGAAGGGAAAAATTAAACTAAAATTCAAGTTACCAGAAGCGAGAGAATTATATTTTAAAATCTTTCATTATGTTACAAATTATTTTGTTGTCAAAGATTTTATTTAACAACTCATATTATAATTAAACACATAATGTTAATGTTGGGGAACAAAATTAAATGAATATGTGGACAAAGGAAGTGTTTAATCCCTTGGCAGACAGATTTATTTATTTTAAAAATTAAAATAGATAACCATCACAAAAAATCTTAATTCCTAATTATGATTCATAAGAACAATTTCTTTATACTTATATGTTGAAAAATAATTGATAGAACTTAAAAGATCGTTAAGCAAAAAACACAAACAACCAAAAAAAAACAAAATTATGTTTCATTTCAGGGATGTGAATATAAAAAAAATTCAAAGCAAAGAAAATAAATAAAAACCATCATTTTACGTTTCATCTAATCGATGTCTATCTACCCAACATACAATCTATTTTAAAATGATTGTACGAAAATTACTTAGATGCTTGGGTCATTGAGATTCTACAAATCCCAAACTCGAAAAGAATTGAAAACGATTTGACAGTTCATAAGATAAAATCATTTTAGTGATGGACGGACAGACGTTTTTTCCTTTTTGATGGAAAACGTGCTAAAAACAAGAATATTTATCGAGTATATGGAAATTTTAAAAGTTTTAATTTTTGAAAAATATGATCAGTCCAAAAGTTTATTTATAAGTATTTATTTATTAATTTTTTTTGCATATTAATTATATTATGTTCCTCTCATTCAATTTTGTTATTTATAATTTTGTATAGGTACTTGATGAAAGCAATCAAATTAAAATTAATTTTTTTCCGTAGGTATTTTTAATATTTAACTTTTTCTTCTATTTTACATGTTTTATTTTATTTATTTTTTTTTATTTAAACTCTAATGCTTAATGAAGTTGAAATAGCATTTTCCACCTGATTGCTTGCACTTGTTTCGCTCTAAATCCTTTGGAAAAAAAAAGTAATAATAAAATAAAAAAGACTTGAAAAGTTTGTCTGACGTGAACCTAATTCTTGTTAAAAGTTTGCCTACTAATTTTATAACTACAGATTTTTATAGTTTTTAAATATACTTTGCTATAGTTTATAGTATTGAAATGCATCTACTCTTACTGTCTATATTTTTCATTAACTTTTTGATGCAATTACAACATCGACATAGTAAAAAAAAAATAGATGATTGTTAAAGTCCCTTTACAACATCTGCAGAATAGTTAATTAAACTTAAATTGTATAAGAATATTGTATAAGAATATAAGTTTAATAAAATGTAGAACATCGTCAGCTTTCTGGATTGAAATTCATTTCAATTCATACTTGTTTTTGAAATATGTGTAACTTATTTTATTATCATTTGCTTGCTAGAAATAATTTTCTGAATGAGTATGTTTAAGTCACTTTTACAGTAGTATACTTGTTCGAAGGAAATTGGTGGATTGTCAAAGTTATTTAAATATTCTATTATTTTTATATGTGCAGATATGTCTCATATTGTTACATATTGCTCGTCTGGAAAAAATTTCCAACTGCAATCCAAATATTTCTGATTTAAACCCTTTTGACGATGGACTTCTGCACTTATCAACCCTTTGACGGCCTCATATTATGTTTTTTTCCTTCCTACATCCGACGTATTAAAAGATACGTGAATCACATGGGCTGCTTGGAGCAATATTAGCAGTATCTATTTAAGTATACCGATGGCCAGGTTTTATAAAAAAAAATTCTCTACATGCTCAACGTCTGAAATTACTTTTATTTCACACGTCTCAATCACAATTTTATTACGAAAAGAGGCATAATGTGTATCACATATGATACACAAAGCGTCTCGATCAAAGACTTAAGACTCAACATTTTTCTAAATTCAAGAATAAATTGAAGGCATAACTAAATTGTAATAATCCGAGAACTCGATTTTTATTAGTCATTTTTTCCAGCCAATTGACTAGTTTGTTTCATCAAAATTTTTAATTTTGATTATAACCTTAATGTTCAAATAAAAAATTAATAATTACATTCTTTCTTAAACGACCTCAAATGTGTATCCCTTCATAAAAATAAAAGCCTAATAAGGAAAAAATTTACATAAACTCAAAAAGTAAGAAAAATTATAACATCATAAAACATTCCACATGTATTACATTATATTCAAGAATAAATTTGAAAAGTAATATCTCATCTTTAGCTTTCGTAAAAATTTTGTTGTGATTTTTAAAATTTCCTCTTCTAGAAATAATAGAAGTACGATAAGGGAGCAAACTCGTTACTGTACTGTGCACTCTTATTCTACAAAGTGTTAATGAGAAAAACATAAAACAATCTCTATAAAATATTAACAAAAAAAAATTTTAGTTACTGATCTTTTTCTACAACATAAGTAATGTTTTCTTTAAGAAATAAAATAAAATTGTGAAACTATTCAGTGTTGTTTAAACTTCTATATATACAAACATAAAAAAAATTCAGAAATTTCCATTAAAATTCAGAAAACAAATTGATAAAAAGCACCAGACTAAAATGCATTCACTTTTTACCGATTAAAATGTTTTTTTTGGCAAACTTTCAATTATTGTTTTTCATTACTTTACTTTTCACTTGTTATAATGAATAAAAAAATTTTCCATAAAAAAGAATATAATTCGTTAATTAGAGACATGAAAACTATACATTGGCTTCAAACATGTATCAACAATCTGTATAATATTTTTAAGGTGCTGTTAAATTTCTTATTAATATACTCAATTGTTTCTACGTTCTTTAAACAAAATAGTTAATATGTACCACTCTAATTAACATTATTATTTACATTCCGAAATAAATTTCTAATTTTCAATATAATATTTCTTTTTTTACAAAATTTTTCAAATGAAGAAATTCTATAAAACTTTACATTACAAGGTCAAAATAATTAAAAAATCTAAATATTGATGAATGACTTTGAACTTTAAGATATTTTTATGTAAGAAAGTAAATATATGAGAAAAACATTTACAAAAACTAAATTCGGTTTTTTTTTTCGGTATACAAAATGACATCACGAATCAGTAACCTATGTGGCCATATGGTAAAAAATAATTCAAAGAAAAATATTTTAAATATTTATAAAAACATTTTCTTTTATTTCCATTTAATTAATTAGAGATAAATTTCTGTATATAATTTGTTTATTTTAATAATTTTCCATGAATGGTACATTCACTTTAAAATATATAACGTTATAAAACTGCTAGTATCAAGTACAAAGTCTCTATTGCGTAGAAAAATAAGAGAAATTTCTACTAACAAAAATCTGAGCAGTAATCCTACGGACAAATTTTTTACAATCTATTCAACATGTAATAAGTCTTGAAAAACTCTTTTCAAACTCTTAAAAAGGAAATAAAAACTCTTAATAATTATTTCGTAGACTTATAAATAATATGATGACTGTAATTATACATATATTATGTACACTTAACTAATAAAATAATCCATTATAGAACTTTAATTAAAATACTTCTAATTTCATTTTGATTTTATATTAAAAATTTATTATATAAAAAAAAAAATTCTTTATAAAAAACTATGACTTATAGTTTATAGTGTTATTTAAGTAAAAAAGAAAAAAATCTTTTAACTTTCAACTAAAAAAAATCATGACCATTTGTTACCATTATCTCTATTATTTCTATTTTATTATCTTTCTAAAATATACTTTTAATTAGGTATTTCTGAGGGAAAAACTCTTAAAAGCATCCATAAATATTTTAAATGGAAAACTTATCTTTTTTTTTTTTTTTTTAATTTCGTTTTTAGAAAACTTGCAATTTTATTTTACTGGAGAAAAAATTCATAGTTTCATTGGAAAAATAAGAGATTTTCAAATGAAAAATAAAAATGAATAAGTGACTAAATGATGTATCATAATTATTTTCGTATTAAAATCAAATAAATGTACAAATATGTAAAAATTTGATTAATTCGAAAAATTTTAACCAATATTTATGTTTAACATTATACCTTAACATGTTTTTCAGCAATTACGTTGATTGTATATAGTTTAACTCGGCTCTTTAAAATTCATAGCATTACACTAGAATTACATAACTTTGTTTTTCTAAATAAAAATAATTTCATTGTTACCAAAAAAAATTCATTCATCAAACTTACCTATATATTTAGTATAATCAATTTATATCTACTTAAATTAAAGTTCAATTACCTATATAGTGAAAACAATCAAACAAAAAAAAAGGTTTTTTTTTGCGGTTACATAAAAAAAATATATAAAATATAAAAACATTAATTTATCATTGTAATAATAAAAAGTAAAATAAAATGTTAAATCAAGTGTAACAATAAGACATTTTACACTGTAGAAAAATATAATTGATGAAATAATTAATCATATTGAATTGACCACAATAACAAAAATTTAAAAATTAATTTTTACAAATTAAATATTTTTAAAATTAAAAATAATGTTTAATCCAACGAATTAGAAGATGAGTTTGAAAACTTTCCCAACAACAATTTTCCAGCCTCCTCAAATCAAAAATTGTGCCTGAATTTTTTCATAAATGAAAAATGAAAATGTTTCTTTCTAAAAATTTTCCAGTGAAAATGAAAAAATCACACTTGAATATAGGACTGATTAAATTATTCGGGTGAGTGCCTCTTGTACAATTATCAGTTGTACAATTTTTCAATTTGTATGGCGAAAAAAAATTGTACAACTGGTATTTTTCTCTGTACAACTGGTAAAAAATAATCCAGTTGCACAATTGACCAGTTGTACAATTTATCAGTTGTACAGACAAATTTACCATTTGTACAATTCAGTTATCACCACTTGTACATTTTAGACCAGTTGTACAATCCTTTTTTTCTCAAATTAACCACTTGTACAATGTTTGACCAGATGTACAATATTTATTTTTATAAAATTAACCACTTGTACAATTTTTGACCAGTTGTACAATTTATCTTTTATCAAATTAACCACTTGTACAATTTTGAACCAGTTGTAGAATCTCTATGGTAAAGTTATAACCGTGAAAAACTAAGCAAAATGTATGGAAAAGCTGTTGTGCATAATGGGTGACCGTGCCCTAGCGGAGGATGGAAATAAGGCCTCTAGGATTTTTTGTTGCGGTCTTATTTAATTTTGAAAAATGAAATTAGACCGCAAAAAAAGTCCTCGCGGCCTTATTTCATTTTGATAAATGAAATAAGACAGCGACCAAAATCATCGCTGCCTTATTTCATTTTGAAAAATGAAATAAGACCGTGACAAAAAAAAAAATTTTTGGAGGGCTAATTCCATTTTTATAAATGAAATAAGGCCGCGTAGTAATTTCATGTTTCAAAATGAAATAAGACCTCAATAAAAAATCTTGTGAGGTGAGCACACAGGGCAGGGGCCAGCAGGGCGGCGGGCGGCGGTTGGTCAGTGCGATTTGCGGCGCATGAAATTAGACATGAAATTAGACCTCCACGCGGCCTTATTTCACTGCGCCGCCCTAGCGCCTTTTCCAAAAATTGTACAAGTGGTAAATTACAAAAAAAAAAGATTGTACAACTGTCAAAAATTGTACAAGTGGTTAATTCGAAAAAATCGAGATTGTACAACTGGTCTAAAATGTACAACTGGATTGTACAACTGGCACTAGGCTGTACAAGTGGTCAATTGTACAAGTGGAATCTTTTTACCACTTGTACAATCCAAAAAACCAGATGTACAATTAAATTTTAAATTGTACAAGTGGTATTTTGGATTGTACAACTGGTACAAAAAAATTGTACAACTGGTAATTGTACAACTGACATGCATCCAATTATTCATCGAAGTTGAAAATGGATTTTATTTATTTTCTTTCAAAAAATTATCTCTTTAGGGAAACTTTATTTTAATGAGATGATTAAAAAAAAATGTTTCAATTATTTTACAAATAGTTCATTAAAATTACATCATTTATTTATTCTTTTCTTTGTAAAAGGATTATCCTTTTGATATGTTAATCGTATTGAATTATCGAAAAACAATTAATATTTTAATTTTTTTTTAATTAAAATTTTTTCAATAAAAAAATATTCTTTTCTTATAAATGAATAAATGATTAAAATATAGTCTTCAGGTGAAATTTTTTACTTCTCATGCTAGAGATAGAGTCGACGTAATTCACGCGCGTATGCGCGCGTAAAAAAAATAAAAAAAACCTGTTTTTTTTACCTGTTATGCTCAACGCCGTTCACATGCGAAAAAGAAAAGAGAAAAAGAGAAAAATTAAATTAGAAAAATAAAATGGATTCTGTTTGTAATATTTTTATAATGCTTTTTAATTTATTTATAACTTAATAAAACATAAAAAATTTTAATAAATTTGCAATAAATAATTATTTAATTTTTATTTTTGAATATAATTATATTTATGAACTTTTTTATTTTATTAAATAATTATTTGTTTGTAAAATTTTTTTTTTCTAAAAACAACAAAATAAACAACACTATTTTTTTTTTTAATTACAACAAAATAAACAACACAATTATAAACAAATGATTTCCACAATGTACATAAAATACTGGTAAAGTTAAAATATTTCAACTTTTACGCGCGTAAGCTACGTTTTACGTCGTTGCGTATAGCCGGTCTCATACATTTTCATACAATTTGATTTTTTACGTGCGTACACGCGCGTGAATTACGTCGACTCTATCTCTAGCATCAAGCTTGTACACTGCAGAGTGTAGAGTTTAATCACATTGAATTAAAAAAAGCATAATTGATATTGGAAGTAGTTAATTTGTCATTTAAAAAAAAATTTACATTTAATCGCTTTAGTGTTAGCAATATCGCTTCAGAAAAAGATACCACATATCTACCATTGTTACATATTCGAACACAGGGACTCGCCGATAACAAAAATATATAGATACATACTAAAAATTGTGCCGGGCCTATAGGATTATGACGTTTTGCTTTTGGTAGATCTTATGTCGTTTTCTTAATATGCGTTATTGTCGTAGACATAATTCCATAGTTCATATTTGAATACTCTTTCACAATTTATAGACATGATGATTTCAAATAGCAATTTAATAAAATTCTACTTCTTTCCTGAACTTTCCGAATATGTTAATTAATCCCAATTCCCTGTTCTTTTTTTTGTTATTTATTCTACAAAGAGAAAATTTTACGTTCTTTTTTTTGTTGTTATTATCATTAAATTCATAATTTTATTTTAAAGTTGTTTATTTATTATTTTAAGGATAATAACATTAGAGATCCTTTTATACTTATTAAGGTTTTAAAGTTTGGTAATTTAAACTTTTAATTACTGAAACCTACATTTAAATTTACATAATTGTACACAATATGTACACTACTCTAAAATATCTAATATAATAAAAGGTGAACTCACCTCTTAAACGACCTTGACAGTGTTGGCACTTTCCTCTATTTATTTTTTTAAACGTAAATAATAAATAAAATAACCGAATGACTATGCAACACTGAATGCAAGGCGTACTTTGATAAAAACTTTAAAATGTCAACAAAAAAAATCAAAGCGTACTTTATCAATAAAAAATAAAAGCAGTCTTTTCGAAATGAAAAAATCAACGCATAGTTACTAGGCTAGGCCTGCACTATTTTTTCTGTGCAGGCTTTTTTCTAGTACTTTAATAACCTTTGAACAACATTTTTAATTAAATAAATAGTTTCGTCTAGAGAATTATTTTCTCAATTGGAAAATAGTTTCACTTTTAAAAATCGTTTTTTTTATGTTTTTTGTTAGAATCAAAATTTCTAATAAAAATCCCTGTTAGAGCATGTGTTTTTTATTTGTTCTAAATGTAAATGTACCTAGGTTTAAAATGAAGGTTTTTATTCCTATTATATATTTCCTTGCTGTTAGAAAAAAGTTTGACGTGAAAAGATAACATTTATTTATTTATTCGGGAGATCCATTTCATGGATTAGTTTACTTATGTAATATTGAATGATAGGTGGTAGATAACGAAACTTGGATTCGCATAAGAAATTAACATAACTTTTTTTTGCAAAATCCAAAATGTTGAAAATTTTTAGTTGAAATGATTTTAATAAATCAGTTTCTTTATTCTGAAAATTTAATTCTTTTTTTAAATTTCAGAAGTAAATTATTTAATAACTCACAGTTTAGTTCTAAATCTAAATATGAAATAAAAATGGGTCAAGTTGATAATATGTTTTCCACTTTATTTCTTAAAGTAGGGTTGCCAGAAGTCCCGGTTTTCCGGGATTGTCCCGGTTTTCATGTCGTTTCGTGACGTCCCGAAAAAGGTTCTCGGGACGCTCAATTGTCCCGGTTTAACATTTTTGATCAAAAAAAAATTAATAAATTTATAAAAAATGTGCCACTTTGTTCAGGTTATGTTACGCTTTCCTTTCATTTTTCTAATTCTCGATCCTACACAA
Organism: Hybos culiciformis; assembly: GCA_964007475.1. Taxonomy (NCBI): domain Eukaryota; kingdom Metazoa; phylum Arthropoda; class Insecta; order Diptera; family Hybotidae; genus Hybos; species Hybos culiciformis. The sequence continues at coordinate 103,654,056 of OZ023273.1, forward strand.
CATCAATCCAGCCTATAAAGATGTTGAAGGGTAGTATTTGTTTATTTATACATTTTGTTTGTTTATTTAGCTGCAAGAGTTGGCTGGAATTTGGCTGGTACCAATTTTTGTTAGTATCTTTTATTTATAAAATTTGGTTTACTAATTTCATTTTATATGTTATTAGATTTATTTTATACCTTCAAGTTCAAGCATGCCAAAGAGAAAGTGCCAATTTCTAGAAAAATGTACTACTAAAATGTACTACAGAAGCGTATTGTAGACATTGCAATTCAAGTTTTAGTATAAGTCATGGTTTATCCGACATTAAAAATCACATTCAAAGTCAAAACACAAATCTGCAGTTGCTTCGGCAAGTAAATGAAATGAATATTTATATTTTTTGTTCCTAATTTGAGTTATTAATTTTAAGATATTATTTAATTACGTACTTGACCTGGTTACCATTATTACGGTCCTTTTTTTTTATATTTATATTAAATAAAATATTTTTTTAATAAATTTTATTAATTTTTAAAAAAATTCTTTTTGTCCCGGTTTGTAGTGCGGAAAATCTGGTAACCCTACTTAAAGTAAGTATTTAAATTGAAAATTTGAGGAAAGTAATTAAAGTTATGATTATGAAAAACATAAAGAATATATTTGACCCAAAAACAAACTCCTAAAGACGTAATTTATATAATAAAAAATTTACCTTAAAGGTTAAATTAAAATTTAATGACTTATTCATTTCTTATAAAAGAATTAAACTTTGAGTAAAACTTCCCATAATTTAGTTCTAAAATTATTTAGGTTATTAAAATCTGCTACTTTCTTTTGTAAAATAAAATATTTGTTGGTACATACTTAGAAGCTTTAAAAATTATCTTATGTCGAGTTTTAAATCTACTAGGTTCTCAATACAACAATACAATAGATATTTATGAATACTATTTCAGAAAAAAAACCAGTAGCTTAATAAATTTAGACCCAAGTTGTGTGAAATTCAACTTTTAAATTTTAATTTCTTCTTATATTGTAATTTATAATATTCTTATTGTATTGATTTAATGAATCAATTTACTTTCATGAATATTTTCATGATTTTATATGAATAGAAGTTCAGATATACACATAAAAACATAATGTTTAAAAATTATTTGGAATTCGAATGCCAAACTTAATAAAATATAAAAGAATACTTGAGAAGTTCAGATCAATAAATTGAAGTTCAAGTTCAAAAAACTTAAAATAAGTTTTTTGGCAGACACTATAATAGAAGTATATAATTTTCAATAAATTTTAAGATATAATTTAAAAATAACCTTTTAACATAATGGCAAATACGCATAAGATTAAATTCATAGAATATATATTTTAGAAGGTGGATATATATAGACAAAATAATTTTCATTTCAGAAAAACTTGTTATTTGTTTGAACTGTGACGTTTTGGTGGATTAGCATTATCTTAATCTCATCTCCATGATTCGAAACAGAAATATTTGGTTCTGTACAAACAAATAAAAACTGATAATAATTACCTAGTTTATTCAGAAATTCTTCACCTATCAAATCAATTCAATTATTATGCACACTTAAAACTTGTTCTAACTATTTTATCGAAGTTGTGTAAAATTACGATTTTGTTGTAAGTAAAAGTTATGTTGCATATGCACCTGGTTTAGATTTTTGCTTTACTTATATTCTTATCATCATATCAATTAACTTTAATGTTGAAAGTAGTTCCATTAAATTTAATTCATACAACACTAGGCACACAACACTAGAATCCTTTGTGTGATGGTGAAAGGATGAATTCAGAATATTAACAAAAGTTTTGCAGTCATCTGCATTAAAAATAAATTGTGTAGTAAAAATTTAATAATCACTTAAAATGAAAATTATCTAAAATGAAAATTATCTAAAATGAAAATTTTCTAAGCCCTAATTAAAAGTTAGTACTTAAAAAGAGTATTTATTAAAAAAACAAAATCCTCAAGTGCCTAATTAAATATTTTTCATTTTACAATACAAACAAAAGTTAAAAATAAATTAATTATAGTGATGATAGGCAAATTTTTTGGTATGCGCTAAAATACAAAAATATTCAAAGTGAAGAAAGCGCGAAAAAATTTTAAATTTTTTGCAGTAGGGCATTGCATTTCAAGTTTCACTCAAGTTTATTACATAATACTAATACCCGTATTTATAGATCTAGATTTGTATTTGAAGCTTTTTATAATCAAAAATTAAAACTTATGCAGATTTATTTATTTTTAAGAATTAAGTTACAAATAAATACTATATAGAAAATCCGGAAATTTTTAAATTACTTAAATCTAGCTAAATAAAAGGGAATTTGTCGAATACAGTTAACAAAAAAACGATAGAAATATTGATCCTTTTCAATAAATCTCACTTACATTCAATAAAATTCAGATTCATTGGTTGGCTTAGTAAAACTAAAAGAGTTTATACAAAGACAAAAGTTAAAAGAGAAAATAAAATGTAAAATAAACACATAAACATAATTCTTTGAAATCCAAAAATCCATTCTATGCCATATATAGAATAAACTGTGATATTATGTACATTGTACAACATAATATGATACATAATATATAGAATATAAATTGTCCAAAATCATTGATAACGACATTTTTAAAAATCAATCTCAATATTTATTGCTGCAGTAAAGATTTACATTACTTAACGATGCTATCAGAGATTCCATTTCCATGAGTGATTTTGGGTTTTCATGAAAAATCTTAACATTGTATTTTCTTTGAACTGAAACAACGAAAACAGTTTATTTAAGTAGAAACTGAGTTCCTGTAATCAACATGTTCAATGCTAAATTGGAAAAAGTGACATTCGAACCCACCGAAATATCTTTTCTATGATGTTTTCTATGAACGCTTGAAAAATTCCAATACTTCCGTAATCTACTGTGTTATCTACAATTTAGACAATTTTCGTTATTTTGTTATGGGAGGCAGGTATAAAGGTTTAATGTTAAATTTTTATTGTAAGGACTTATCAAACATAAGCTCTTAACTGAAATATAAAAACACTTAACCTCTTCTATATTATACAAAAAACCCTGGATAAAGTTTTATGTGTTAGAAAAATTGAAAAATTCATATTATTTTAACAACTCAGTATGAATGAATTAAACTTTCACATCAAAATGTAAATAAAGATAATTTTATCTTTTTGTGTACATAACATATACAAAATTAATTAAAGCTTTTTAATTAAAAGTAAACTTTTTTTTTATATGTTTATAAATATTTCCGGTGTTTATATTTTACTTTCCATATGGCACCAAAAATAATTATTTTATGTTTTCATTTTCATAAAATTGTAATTTTTTCAGAATTATTCTAAAAAGTAAAGCGTAGAATGGAAGAAAATTTTTTTTTTCAAAATCCTTTCAATTCTAAAAATTTATTACTGATTGTGAGGACATATTAGAGGTACAGGAGAACATTAGAGTTATATGAGCTGTGATCAATTTATATAAAATGAAGAGGAATAAAATAGAAAAATGTCCATACAGTTCGAAAAACATAGGTTCGAGCTTTTTCATTCAACTATAATATGAGATTGAATAAAGTATGTTTATAGATAAGATTTCATAAAATTAAAAATATCATTTTTAAACCGCAGAAATAATGAACAAACTAAAACATAAATTAAACGAAAATGTTAAGAACGAAAATTTATGTAATATTATGAAATTTATTTTGAAAACAGCATTTTCATTTTGGCAATTAAATTTTTATAGAAGAATTTTAGATACATGTATAATGTACAAAACATACTAACTAAATGTGGTATCGTGTAATTTTAAATTAAAAGAAAAAATATTAAATTATATTGCATATATCGTATATTATACCGTAGTGATTTATATTTCTCAAAAAGAAAATTTTTATCACAAATTAAATTACTTTGAAGAAAATGAAAGCAAATTAAATTAACTATTTGCTGAAATGGGAAAATGAATTAAAATGAGTTTCTCATTTGTTAAAATGGAACATCTTACATTATGTTAAATGTGTGTGCTAATATAATTTGTGATTATATCTTGCAGATATTGCGATCATTTTCGATATAATAATAAATTCAAGTTCCAGCTCTGTTTACCTTAATATACACCATTTTTCAAATGAAAATAACTTATTTCAAATAAATTAGAGAAATATTTTTATTTTTAATATAAAGTTAAGTATCTCCATCTTATCAACAGCACGCAACTTTTTCGCCCTTTTTCGCCCTACCCTAAAATAAGAATCTGCTCCAAAGTATAATAAAATTATTTTGAGAGATCGATGCCAAATCTCAACAATAAAAAATCAACGAAGAATTAGAAGTAGGAAGTACCTAATATACATGGCAATAACAAATATTGGCGCTGGCTAGGAGGATTACATTGGGGCATATATTAAATATTTCATTTATTTTGGATTATTGTAGATTAGAGAATTGTAGCAAAAATACCTAAAATGCTTTATTTAAGAACATTATGCTTAAGACAAACTTTATTTGATTATCATTTTGTACATTTCGTCAATATTTCCTAAAAAAAAAGAAATAACATTTACAAACCAATTTTAAGATAATTCATCTTAAATCCAATTTAAATAGAAATTTGTTAATTACTTGTTATTTATTTTCCAGGACACAATTTCTTAATAGTATATCCATTTTAGTTTAGTGTACATATTTATCAAAGTAAACATATGTGAATAAATTTTACTCAAAGCTTCCCTAAAGGCATTAAAATATTTGCTTTAATAAAAAGAATATTTTTACAATTTTATTGTAAATTGTATATCTTATATTTAAACAAATAATTTATTCTCTAATTTATTAAAATAATAATAATTTTCTTCTTACATCTAAAATTTAATTTTTTGTTTTTTATTTAATTCTTTTGAAGTATAAAAGTAAGTTCTAAATTTTTATGCATTTAAATTTTAATTTTTCTTGTTTAAATTATTGTTTTACATATTGCGGAGCGTTTAGCTTATAATCTCTTATAGTAATTTTTTTTTTAATAGAAGAATCTTTTATTTACTTTCTAAACAAGTTATAATTTCGTTAGTACTTATAGGTTACAAAGAAATTGTTTGAAAATTTTTAATCATAAGCCGTAAATAATTCACACATGTGTTGAAAATTTGTTGCGGTTTTAATGCTCAGTAAAATTTCAATTAAATTTAATATTTTAATATTCCGGGAAAAAGTTTTTACTCACTACAATTTCTATCTAATGGTTATTTTTCTTAAAAAAAAATAAAAATAAAAATTATCTAGAATTCCAATTATGAATAAAAAAGTTTATAAAATTTTCTACATGTATAATAAAATAGTTTTTCATTATATATATGAATCGTGCAAAATTATTTCCTACAACGTGAATTATAATGAAAATAAGAATTTCTTTTAAGAATGAGATTATGACTTATTTTACTAATAATTTCTTCTTATAATTTATCTAGAAAAAATTCAAAGAATCTTATTTTATTAGCTGGAAAAATAATTATTTCATATAGATTCATATATAATTTCTCAGCAAATGGAATAGTTCTAGACTCTATAGGTGACTATATTATTTAACTGAAGATATTGTCTATGTTGAAAAATCTAATATGCATTTGTTGTGTCAAATCAAAAGTTCGAATTAATTACTTCAAGCATTTTCATCACAATTTCCTTTACTTTATAGTTACGTACTTTACATAGTAATTTTATAGTAATGATACAAGCTGAGAATTTAAATCCAGTTGAAATTCTAAAAAAAAACTTAATCATCATGAAAATTGTTATGGCCGAAATTATTTTCAGAATTTTAAAATTTGCAAATTCTATAAAATTTCAAACCGTGATTTGGACACGATAAACTCATATTTATTTTCTTATGCTATATATAAGAAAATGCATTATGTATACACCTTTTTTGAACTGATTTATATATTATTTCTTTTGTCAATTATAGTAATTTCAATTTAAAAGATAAATCATTATTAAAGAATTTCATTCATAAAAAAAATTATTTATTTTAAATAATTTTTTTTTATTCAAACTGTTTAAGTCATCAACAAAGCATTATTGAAGTAATGAAAACGCAACTTGACCCATTTTCAAGATTTTTCGCAATTAAAAAAAGATATACACTTACATTATAAATATAATTTTTTTTTTGTAGGTTTCTTCGTAAACACAAATTATTTTGCAACCATATGCAAATACATACTTTTAATTTATTTTCCATTGAATATAAACTTTTAAAGAGTATTTGTGGGGAAAAAAATGAATTAGTTTTTTCTGAATCTTGATTGTGGGAAAGGATTCTGAAAAAGTTTCTTTTTACGAAATCTCGCAAACACATAATTTTGAATTTTGGGTATTTAAATTTAATACTTACAGATCAGAAACCGATCAAGAGGTTATTTGTAATCGGTTTCACAGCTGATTATCTTCATAACTGTTTTTCTTTCAAAAACAGTTCGCACTGCATTAATTATATTATATTTTTGAAGTTATACTTCTTATGCGACTTGCAAAAAATTTAACGTTTAACGCACAAATACATACAAAATAAAAAAAAAAATGTATTATTATTATTTTTTTATTATTTCTTTTTATTATTATTTTGGCACAAACACATTGAAAAAAATTTAAGGCTTTTTTTTAATTTACCGACGATTTTAGTTTTTTTTTCCGGAAATTATTTTTTATTTTAAAAACGAATTACGTAGTTTATTTATTTATTTATTTATTTGAAAAAAAGGTTCCCGCACGAAATTTGTTTTTTTTTTGACTAATTTAATTAATATTTGTTTTCATTTTTTAACATAAAAAAAAATTATTAGCTCAATTAAAAAAAACCAAAATACACTTTATTCCAGAGACAAAACGTTTCTTGAATGACATTAGTATTCGAAATTTATTTAATTTCGAAATTAAATTTCTAAATTCCGAAACACCCACGCCGAACACATACGCGAGGAGAGAGAAAGAAAGTGAGTCGGTAGTACCAAACATATGCGCGTGGTATTCTTGCTATGCAGCGGCCAGCGAAGTGAAATTAACTGAAATACGTACTTGTTGTTGGGGGTTGGACATTTGTCCGCGATTTGTTTTTGTATCGCGGACATAAAAATGACATTTGTCCGCGATTCAAAATGTCTTTTGTCCGCGATAAAAATTAATCGCGGACAAAAGACATTTTGCAAAATGACATTTGTCCGCTAAAAATCTGAAAAATCAATCGCGGACAAATGACATTTTGCAAAATGACATTTGTCCGCTAAAAAGTTAAAAAATCAATCGCGGACAAATGACATTTTGCAAAATGACATTTGTCCGCTAAAAATTAAAAAAAGCAATCGCGGACAAATGACATTTTGGAAAATGACATATGTCCGCTAAAAATTTGAGGCTAAAGTGCAGATGACGTGAACCAATCAGAATCGGCACAACAAGCGAGGGTGGTGGGGGGCGGCGGGCGGGCGGGTGGACTGGTGGTTGGTCAGTGGGATTTGCTGCGTATATATATATATATCAGCGGCGGCTCGTGGACAATCAACCTACTGATTCAAAAAAAAAGTTGAAATAGAACAGTTGAAATAGTTGAAATAGAACAAACTTGTTTAATTTTTGTACCAAAAAACATTATTCAGTTACCGGAAAGAGAAATATTAAAAAATTGTGACAATCTTTCAAAAAAATATTCTAAAATTATATCTGACCAATTCTTTTATCAGTACATACAAGTAATTTCTCTCTTAAAAAAAGATTTGACTGCTACAATGTCAGTGTGAGCGTCGTGAAATTAGCTGAAATACGTACTTGTTGTTGTATTTTATTTCCACATTACGAATACGAATAAGAAGTATAACTTCCCCCGCGCGTACACGGCACACGCATGTTTTTTGTACATTAAATTAATCATAAACTGTTTTATAAAATACAATTTTTCACATTTTCAAACTATTAGTATTATCCATAAATGATAGGTTTTTTATCCTCCTAATCCATATTTTAAGTAACCACAAAAAATATAATAAAGTGTTTAAATAATTTAATATCAAATTTAGTAAAAAAAGACTATTGAGTGGAGAAGCCGTGAATAGGTTTTATCAACCAATTTAATATAAACATGAATCAAATTCATATTTATGAAATTTAATAGATTTTTAATAAACACAGAAATATTATGCTAATCAGATAATGTGTAAAATGTGTTGTATATTTCTATGTTTATAAATTACATAAAAATAAACGTTATTTGATGCTTAAACAAGAAAACAACGCATAATGTATGGCTTTCAGACAAACAAATCTTCAGAGAAATTCGAAACCTGATGAGTATTTAATATCCAAACAACATCCCTATCATAGTGAATTTATCAAAATAAATTATAAACTTATTGTTAAATTGTGTTCTTGATATGTCGTCTTTAATTAAATCAGAAAAATGAGATACTTTAATAACATCCAGTGGCGGCCCGTGAAAGTTTTGAAAGAGGGTGCTGCAAAAAAAACAACCTTTTTTTTTTAATTATAAATGTTTTATGATATACTCATTTATCAGTTTTGAAAATTCAAAAGCAAACATCCCAGCTATATCCCATATAAAAATTGTGCTGCTTCTGAAGCAGTGCATTTTTCTTTACATTCAAAATATCCCAAAACAAACAAAAAATTTCCCACATAGGTATTTGTTTTTAAATTTTTGAGAAAGTATACAGCCGCACTGCTTCTGTGGCAGTGCATTTTTCCTTACATTCAAGTCATGAAAAAAAACTTAACAGCAATAAAAATGTATTAAATTGTTCATGAAAAAAAATTCCCTGCACTGTGAAATTCGCAGTTCCAAAAAATCTGTTAAAAAGATTTCTGCAGCTATTTTTGAAAAGTACTTTCTTTATTTTCTATATTTGTTTTTCTGTAAGCCTGAAAGTAGGCTGCTCTTGTTGATAAATTGTTACAGCAATTGCTATATTTCTTTTAAAAATAATTTTAAAGTAAGAAAAATTCAGAGCTAACAAACATTTTTTTTTATGAGTCCAATTTTTTGAAACTTCTTGAGGGTGCTGCAGTGTCGCAGCACCTATGTACGAGCGCCCGCTGATAACATCACTAAAAATGATTTCACAAATGATCTTAAGATTTATATGAAAAGTCAAGGTCCTAAACAGATTATAGATATAAAGGATCTAAAATATTTGCATGAGCACAAATTATTTAGACTTAAAGATTTGTTGACCAAAAGTTGAACAATTTTAATGGGTAAAAATATCAACTTCAGACATAATGGTGTGGCTACTGCGTACAATGTTTATCTTAATATAATTCTTGTTACATTTTTTAGAATTATGTTTTAATGTTGAAAAGAAGGCAATTAAAATTTTACATCGGAAAAACGGTAGTAAATTCCTTGGTGAATTTAATCAAATAATTTATAATAAAATACTTATTATAAAAAAAATTATTTTTTTCATTTTTTTATCAATTAAATCGTTTAAATACTTTTAAAATTAATAATGAAATTGCCACAATAATCCAATCAAGGTATGTGACTTGAATACACCTATTTATGATTTGATCGTAAAACAGTTTATTTACGTATGCAATAATGAATCACATACGCAATTAATTGGAATTTTGTTTTAAAATATACACTGTGGTAGCATTAATTATTTTGAAACTTGAAATGACAATAATTTATAATGGCTAACATTTATTTTTAACTAATTATTATTTCTACATTCATTCATAAAAGATTACTATTTGAACTAAGGATTTACTATCTGAAATAAGATATTATGAGAACAATAATAAACTTTCTGTCCCTGAGCTTTTTAACGGGATGAAGGAGTGAAAACAATGAGACTCCTAATGAAATTCTCTCACGAATAGTGAGAACTCTCATATTAAATATCGAAATATCGTAAGTTTTCATCAGTAACGCCAACGCCGGTAATAAAATGCTTCCACTTTTATCGAATATTTTCAGTGATGAGGGCGAAAGAATTTTTAAGAAAAGTGACAAATTGAGAAATAAAAACCAATTGAGATGTATTTTTATAAAATTGCTTTAAATTTTTTTTATTTTATTTTCTTTTATACATAAAATTTTTACTCCTGTTATACAAAAAATTTAATTAAAACTTAACTTTTTTAAAATGAACATTTTTTTTTTTATAATAAAATACTGATAATACAAACAAATTATTTACAGTTTTTCTTTAAATAAAAACAATCATAATTATAAATTTAAGAACATAAAACACATAATTTAATTTTTTATTTTGGTCTTATTGACCCAATTTACACAAATAATTGTATTTTTTTTTAATTAATTTTTATTTTTATAAAAAAAAAAATTTAATCAAATCGATTGTACCTACCCTTGAAGTCTATCTTTTTTTTTTAATTCTTATTCAGAACTATCAAGTAATGCCTAGTTTTTGTAAAATTCACAATAATTTTCATCAAAAAATGAAAAAGATTACATGTACTGTAAAAAGAAGATTATATGAAATAAAACCTACTGGTTTTAAAAGAAATTGCATCTCTCTTATTTGCCATGCAATGTTCAGGTATTTATAAAATTAAATTAATATCATAAAGAATAATTAATTATTTTCGAAGTTTAAAGGACAAATTTTATAATTATGGAAATATTAGTTCGAAAAGTATAATTTTTTTTTATTTAGATTGTTTCTTAGAAACTATAATGAATAAAAATTTTTAAGGAAATATTTAAATAAATAAAATTAAATTTTTTGAATTTATACGGACATTTAATGTAACATGGGTTAAGGAATATTTTTGTCATTATCTCAAGTTGACCATTACACAATCATTTATTATTCATATCGGTCAGTACTATGGCAAAAATCCTATTTCTCGAGGTTTAAAATAAAGAATATAATATAGCATTCAAGTGAAGAAATTGAACGCCTTTATTAGGAATAACTGGAAAAAATAACCACTGTGTTCGCACTCTTATTTACTATCTTGTAATTTTCTCCAGTACTTTATTAAATTCTTAAAATATCTTATTATTTTGTTTATTTTTTATGAGGTTTAACAATTAAAAATCATTTCAGGAATTAAAAATATCAAAAAAAAAGAATTTCAAATATCTAATTTTTGTAATAATTTTATTATTTTTTTTAATATTGCTAAAAATACATAATAGTTCATTTATATTTTATTATGATATCCTAGAAAATTTACTATAAAAAATTGTTTATTTCAATTACTTTTATTTTTTGTATAAAAATTGCTATTTTAATTTGTTCTAGTGAGTTAATTAAAGGTTTTGCGAAATGAAAATAATAAAATCTCTTGGGAGTTCTTAAAAAAACTGAATATCAGAAATAATTTAATAATGTTAAAAATTTAATAAAGTGATGGATAAAATAATTATTATAAAATTGAGTATTATTTATAACATTATTTTCATTATTATAAATCGAACGCTTTTTGGGACTAAAATAAATGTAGCCCAAAAGGGTTCCAGTTTCAATATACCTTTTAGCGTAAAACTAGGTTAGACTATAATTAATAAGTATTCAATTTTTTTTAACAAAAATCGTATAATTAATATTCGTCAATTTTATTTTTAATATCAGCTTCTATAAGTATATGTTATTATTGTTATGAATGATTTAATTTTATCTACGACTTTCATGATTCAAATAATTTTTAAAATTAATGCCTAAATTTAACAGACTGTTTCCATTGCAACTTTGGTGCTTGTTGTATTGGTCAATGTATTGTGTGTTACAGTTTCACCAATCGATGGTAAGCTATGTGATGAGGTAGAATGTTGTGGTCCATTTGTATTTGCTGTAACTCCACGACCAGTTTTAGAACTCCACAGCCGTTGCTCTGGAATGTTTCGGTTTAAGACTAAATTTGAATTATTTTTAAATATATTTATTATACTATATAATACGATACGACTACACTACTTTTGTATTAAAGTGAAACTAATTTAACTACTAACTAATTAACACAAAATTTTATTATATACCTTTCTGTGGTCGATTTTACATCATCTAATTTCCATAAACCACATGTTAATTTCCGTGCGGTTGAGGCAAAAAGAAGTAAATTAATACCTAATAAAACTCCGATTGGTCCAAAGAAATAGACCAATATTTCCATGTCGCCTGGAAATAGAATTAATGACGTTTTTCACAATTTATCACTTAGTTAGTTGGATTACGAGTATTTTTTATAATTATATAAGCATAATTTATTATATTTATTTACCTATGAACCAACATCTTTTTGCACCAAAACGCGGCCGTAGAAAACTATCATCTCCATGTGGTACTAAATCTAAAATTGCTGCTACACCAGAATTAATTAAAGGTACACCCCAAGCGTAAGCCATATATAAATACGAAGTCGAAGTTTCTCCTGATTTTTTTCTAAAGATGAAAATCCCTGAAAAAAAAAAATTCCAGTTTTATATTAAATATGAAAAATTACGAAAAGATTTTTAAAATGGAAATTATAAAATCTAATATATAATCCGTGACTCAAAGCATTGGCTATCATAAGAATACAAAAAGTTTTAGCATAAGTTCTATTCGTAACATCATTATGTCATATTGATTATTTTAAAATCATATATATAAAGCATAAATGCATATTCAACCTGATTTTTAATAAAGTCATAAATATTAATTTTTTATGTTTTCTGAATTATAATGACATATAAAAGCAAAACATGAATTTAAGTAAATTGTATTAGTACTACAAGAATAAGTAAAACTATTTTTAAAGAAAATATACTAATCATGATAATAAAAAAAATATGTACATATTGTATATTACCTACTATTTTATGATAATGCTGGAAAAATATTTCATAATGAACTGTTAATATAATTTTTACCATAAATATTGAATTTTTTCTTTAAAAATCTGGTACATCCAGATAAAAAACATGTTCATGAGATCATTTAAAAGGAAAATGAAATTGAAATGTTGTAACAATTCCATTTCAAATAAAATGTTAGAAAGAAAGGATCGAATAAGATACGAACTTTTTTTTTTCAATTACCTAATTTAAGTTTTAGTTTGAACATAGAAAAGATACATAGGTCAGATTCTAAGAAATATTTTTATTTCAAGTCCTAAAGAAAATATAAAAACAATATACATATAACAACTTTGTAAGTAATTACGTAAAATAAATTCGGAAGGATAAGGTCGATATTTAGGAAAACAACCATTATCAGAATGATCAAATTTGTAATGACCTTATAAGGAAATTATATGTACTATTCGCAATATAACTTCAATAAAAGAATTTATGTTTGATTAATAAAAAAAAAATATTATAATCTCTTTTGAACAGAAGCGCGCATTTATATAAAAAACTATTAAAATACTTAAACTTAGTGACTCACTAAATCTTTCTACGTATAGGGTATAGGTATATTTACAATATTTTAACTTCATTTTGCTTAATTTTATCGACAAAATATTGTCACTTAAATATTTATTTTGAAATCTCGGATGTTTATTTTTAAATACATTTTTAGTTACGTTTACAAAAAAAAAAGAAGATATTTTTTTATGTATTTTTTATGGAGTTTTCTGCAAAAGCAACTTTATGCAACTCATTTCGCTCTACAACTTTGTCTCAGGTTGCAAAACGCTCAAACGCTTCCTTGGTCGGAAAAACTCCGGGAAAGCGTTTTACATGAATTTTCTTCGATTTTTTCTGCAAGTTTTCACCATTGTCGGAGAGAAAGTAATGATGACAGTTGATAGGGAACTTGATCCTGCATAATTTAGAAAACTTTTTTACCGGAAAATTTTCCGGAAAATTCCAAAAAATTCAGAAAATTTTGCATTTTTCCTAAAACGGATTTATCACTACTCAAATTTGTACCAAATTTTCAAATGATTTTTCCGATTTTCCGGGTTTTCCATGGAAATTTCCGCTTCAAATTTTGATAGCTTCAATTGTCACGCGACATGAACCTGTGTGCCAAATTTCAGCTCGCTGTGATGACGAAAAGTGGGTCTACGAGAGTGTCGAAAATAGTAAAGAAATATGTATACAGACAAATTACTTTACGAGTTAATAAGAATTGTGTCCTCAAAAATTCAATTCCAAAAAACTATATTAATAAATGTTTCAAAAAGAATTAGCCTCAAAAAAATAATTAACAAAATACTTATAGTATTTCGAATCTTACAAGACATTTTGTAGTTTTATAACATATCGTCATAGAATTTAAAAAAAATACAAAAACGTAACACTTAAGGGGGTATTCTGGTCTAGAGGCACGAATTTAATGCAATTTTTGAAGTGCTGTAAAAAAAAACCAATCAATATTTTTATCATCCATTTTTTTATAGGATATTTATTAATGTTTTAAGAATGCATTTAAAAAAAAAATAAAATAAAAAATTCAAAATTCAAATAGTTCGCAGCTGATGAAGTGAGGGCTCTCAAAAATTTGGCACGTGACAATTCCCACGATTCAGTCCTTCTGGCAATTCGAAAAAAAAAACAAAAACGCTTACTAATCTATACGAATGCCTCTATCGTTCGAACTAAAAGAGTTGAAAAAAAATTTTTTTTACAAAATGGCGACTACTTGAAAAAAAATTTGTTTTTGGACCACTTTTTTCGAGTTTTTGGAAATTTTTAAAAATAGTAAGCATTAAAATTTTGGGATGAGGATAGTTCATGCGATACAGAAGCCTATGAAGAAGGCGTCTACAAAGTTTGAAGTAAATCGGTTCAGTAGGACTTGAGTTATCATGGGAATCGTTTTAAAAAAGACAGTTTTGAGAAAAACGCGTTTAAAGTTTCACGTAAAGTTTCTCGCAGTCTAATTCATGAAATTATATTTTAGTAAGACAGCCATACCTCCGAAAATAATTTGAATTTTCTAAAATCCTTTTAAAGACATATTCTTAAAGAGTTAAACTTTAAAAATATGAAAAAAAAATTTTTTTTTTTTTTCAAATTTCTAGACCAGAATACTCCCTTAAGTGCTTAAACTAATCAAAATCCTTTCTAATTTAAAAGTACATACATTAAAGGTCTACTAAAGTACCAGATAAAGTTGTACTAAAGCATTGGTGCCCAAACTACGGCCCGATAAGCATTTTTATCTGGCTCGTTTTGAATTTTATGATTAATATATCTCCAAATTTTCATAAAATTATATTTCTTTTTAAGAATTTAAAAAATATATAAAATAAAAGTTTTCTTATAATTTGTGTATATTTATTTTTTATTTCGTAACAATAAACAATTCTTAAACAGAAAAAAAATATTTCTTTTTTTTAATTTGGCAAGAATACTGGATTACGAATTCATGCATAATTAATTAGTAATATGAAAAATATAGAAGGCTTATTTTTTTACATTTAAAGCTCGGATGTTTATTAAATTAAAAACGACAAGGTATTAGTTTTAGACTCTAGATACTTTTCCAAAAAATACATATATTTACGCATTATAATTAACATAGTTGTGAAGTGCCTGTATTTTTAACTGAATTATAGTAAACTAAAATCACCGGAATGAACAACAAACGTAAAATTCATAATGAAATTTTGTTCTTTTTAATTTTTTCAATAATTTTTTTTAAAAAAATGGCAAAATACTAAATTATAATTCAGGTACCTAGGTACTTAAAGTAATCAAGTTCACATTTAAGTAAAAAGTAAAAATACTGTTAATTAAATTAATTAATTTAAAAATATTCAGTATCATACTTTGATTTTTAAAAGTATTCAGAGAAGAAAAGAAAGTGAGATTTGAAAATCTTAAATTATATTTCACTAAGCTATTTTAAAGATTCAAATAAACATTTAAAATAATCTACGTCTGATTTTGGTAAGAAATTAAAAAGACTTTTGTCGTCTTGAATTTTCTCAGTTGAGACCTCTTTAGCACTCAGTTTAGTTAACTGAGAAACGAAAAGATTTCCAGGTGTTCCTAATTTATTTTTTCCAGATTTGAGCAAGCAACCATGTCGAAAAATTATTTCCGCTGCAGAAATTTTATATGGAATACGATAAAATAATACTTATTTCTCTTTTATTTTATTTTATTGTACGTGTTACATTTTATACAGTTACGATAATATAATATTTTGGGAGGTTAGAATTTCATATTTTCTAAGCAAATGCGATAGGATAATTTTTTTGAAATCTTAATTTTTAAAAATAAAATAATTCTAATCAATTTTGTAGGAAATTTTTCATACAATTTTTATCGTAAATCCGAAATTTTGGCGCATTCCATAATGTAATATTAAAAAATCAAATTTTTGGCTTTTACGATAAAATCGTGACTCTGTATCTCAGGAACGGAAGCAAATACAGAAACACGGGTTAGACCATTCGAAAGAGCTTGAAAAGTTTGGTACTGCCTCATACTTAACTCATTTTTTTTGGGTTTGGCGTTTACGATAATATAATTTTGGGGCGACGAAATATTGATTAAGAAATAAGAGAAAGGGCTTGAAGCTTAGTCCTATAATATTGCAAGAGTTGAATTTATTTATTTACATTAAAATAAATTTAAATTTAAATTGAAGTACCTAAGTATAACTATCAGCTTTTTATTACTGAGTAGTTTTCAAACAATAATTTCGATTATTTGTAAGTACTTATATCTGAAAATATGATTGAAAATGAATTAAGTACATAGTTAAGTCTACTGAGAAGATTATTTCAAACTAATTGAATATAAAAAATAAGTATGTTAATTTTTTCAAAAAAAAGTTTAAGTGAGTTCATGATCGCTCAGACAGAAATTAGAAAATAGTTGATGAAGCGAAAAAGTTAAAAAATTGTTGACAGAGAAAAATATTATACATACTTATAAAAGTTACAGCATAGTTAAAAATTTTATGTCATCTGAATTGTAATCACTATATGTAATTGCAATTTTAAGCAGTATTAATATACAATTATATATACATATATTAACATCATGTAGAACACACAATATTTTAAATGATATATGTATAAATAACTGATATGTATAAATTTGCAATATAATTAATTCTACATAAAATCAAATCGTTATTGCGCGATTTACATTAAGATTATAATGTTGCCATCAAAAACCAGTCCACATACTTATTATTTTTTAATTTATGTTGTCAGACAGTTATATAACTTTTATGGTTTCATGTGTATCCACATTTTTTCCGACAAATTTTGTTTTTGAAAATAAAAAGTAAAAGAAATCTGGTTTGTCCACAAATTTTAAATTAAAAATATTCAGAATTTCCCGAAATACTTAACATTAAAATTGAACTACATTCTATGCAAACGAACGTTGATACGATTATTAAAAAATTTAATAATGTTTTGAATGATCAAAATTTGTAAAAACTAAAATTAAAATATCGAGCTAAATATACATGTACATAGTAGATGTCTGGTGTACATAATATATGCAAATCTATTTGTATTCATTAAACATAATAATTTATGTATATATACATTATGTTCATACAACATACAAATTCAAGGTATATCTTTAATGTACATATAAGTATTTTTTGGAAAACATTTCAAACTTAGGCATAAGGTAAGGTTTCTCTTCAAAATAAGGTTACTCATTATACTTTGAATTCCTTCCATTTATATTTGGGTTCTGCTCAAAAAAATCGCATTTAACACTTTCATAAGTTAAAAGAAAAACATTTCATTGCTCGCTTAATATTATAAATATTTTTGAAAGACAAATATTATTCGATTTATCATATTATTTTAATAATGAATTTTTTGAATATTTCAAATTATAATCGATTATTTAATGTCACAAAGTGTAACATTAAAATATCTGGGTTATTTTACAAACGCTTTTTAAATAAAAATAATAATAATAATTTTTTAATCAAATTAGGCAAATCGTTATTCATTAAATAAATTAATTTTTTTATTAAATTTCTTCAAATGCACAATCAGAAATCATCATTATTCAAATTTTTTAATTACAGATATCAATTTAGAACAAAAAAAAAAATTGTTTATGTTTAATTAAAACTAATCATTAAAATTTACGAAAATTTATGTTATTTTCTCGTATGCACATAACGAAATTCGTTCATTTATATAATATTTTGATCATCTTCGTTTTTTTGGTTTTGTAAAACAAAATTGTCCCGGCAATAATCATTTTGCCATAACTAGCTTTTTTTTTTTAATAATTTTTCTAATTATTTTAAAACAAGAATATTGTACAGTCGAAATTTTTGCTCTAATTCTAAAAGATGATATTTGTATATGTTTTTTTATATACTTAATAGTAGATTACAATACATGGTAAGAAAATTTGTTATTCTTGCGAGTTGTGTATACACACAAACACATAGACACGAGTCATATTTATATCACGAGACCGAAGGTCGAGTGATATAATATTGACGAGTGTCTATGTGTTTGTGTGTATGCACAACGAGCTGTATAACAAATTTGATTACCATGTATTGTATACTGCTTTAATGTGCATGGGAGAGGGAGTTGAAAACAATACATTTAAAATGAAAAAAATAAACAAAAAAGTTCAAAATGAAGCAAGGAAATAAAATTTAATTAATACGGAAGTAAATTTATTTCTCGAAATGATTTCAAACCGGATGATTTAAGATCAGCTAATTCCTAAAATATTAAAAAAAAATTAGTAATTTTTCCAAAAAAAATTATTCATTTTCTTTTTTGCAAAAAAAAAAATCGAATAATTTTTTTTTAGAAAAATTACTAATTTTTTTTTTATTATTTTAGGAACTAATGGTCTTCTTAAATTTTATTTAATTTTATTTTTAATTATAAAAAAAAATAATAATAATTTTATAATTATTTTTTTTTATAATTAAAAATAAAATCAAATAATAAATATATAGTTATAATTTATATTTACAATAAATAATCTCCTTGTTGCTGCCATTTTCCTCGTTTGTTGATAAAAGAAAAAAAAATTCTTACTTGACATTTGACAGCAAACTTTATAATGACAACAAAGATATTTTCAGGGTTACCATTGTTCTATTTTTATTCATTTTGTTTTTTTGAATAAAAATAAGTGCGATTTTTGAAGTGTGGTTTAAATTTTTGTACTAAAATCCAACCACACTCGTTTAAAAATTTAGTAGTAGAAGTTCGAAGATACTTTAAAAATAGTAAATTGAAACACATGTTAAGAAAATTCATCGACTGATCGACTGGCCGCTTTTTAGAAAAAAAAAAAAATAGCCGCGTATTTTTTTATTGGTTCTTTTTTTTTTTTTTTGTTTGCTCAGAGGGAAAATATAGATTAGCTCAGAGGGAAAATATAGATTTTTAGCATTATAAACAAAGCTTTGTTTGACATTGATATGATGCATGTGAGAGGTATACATTTGCAATTTTTTTTTTTTTTTGGTATTTGTCTGTTTGAAATAGTGTGAGTGATATTATTTTTGTTTATAGTATTACGCAGTTCAAAATGAAGAATGTAAATACAATATAGAGCAATGTAAATACAATTTACATCACAGGGAAATGTAAATACAATTTACATTCCTCTATAATTGCATGTGTATTGATGCATGTAATGGAGCATTTACATAGCTAAATTTGCGTATGTAAATACAACTTACCGAAGCCATGCGCATTAAAATAGTTTTTTGTCTAATAAAATATGTGTTAAAAACTTATACTACCTATATCTACACATAAAAAAATAAAATGCATTTTTTATATCCATAAACACAACATCTCGAATATCAATTTAAATTTTTTTCTCACAGATAAGTATCTAAAAATAATTTCAAATTAATTGAATAATGGATGATGGGCAGTTTACATACTAAATCTTGCCCGAGATACTAATTCAGCTCAAAATTCCACATACGGTATAGTGTATAGATTGTAGGCCTGTTGTACAATCAAATCATATTAAATAATGACAAAAGGAGTTATTTTTCAATGTAAGCTAAATATCTACTTACTGAAATTAAAAAATAATAATGTTTCTTTATGTTTTGATTGCATTTTATGTATTTCTTCAACATTATCACAAATGACATTCTATTTACATATAGTAAGTCATATAAAATAAAAAGTAAGTCAGTAGTACAGTATATAAATCATCTATGTATACAAAAAAAAAATTGATAAACAAACATTTTACGGAAATTATAAACAAAATGAAATGTCAATAAAATGCATTCCAAATAAATATTATAAAAATTAGTTCCAATTTGTTTTTTTTTTTTTTTCTTTATTTAATTTATAATCTTTTGAAAAAAAAAAAAAAACCTAAAGGGTTATTACAACCAAAAATATGTTGTTTTACACTTCTCGAAATGATAATTTTTTTTTGTGGAAATTATTTAATGAATGATGTAAAAAAATAATATTTTTTCAATTTTTTTTTTCTTCAAATAATAAACAAATGTTCAAATGAATTGGTGGGTTTCTAATTTGGAAATATGATATTTACTTTTTTCTAACAATTTTGAAAAAAAAAAAAAATTAATAAAAATAAATGTAATAAATAAGAGGGAGTGTATTATGTAAGTAGTTCTGGTATTTATTTTTTCCTTTATAATCTTAAATTATATATCTTCCAAAATTTAATTAGAAAAAAAAAACACCGGCCTTCCACGTTTACACATGGCGCGGGCGTTTTGGCAACAGGTTTCCATATTTAATGGAATTCACATCAAAATAGACATAGATTAAAAAAATAATATCAAATTACAAGTATTATACCATGCTGTTATCTGTTTGTTCTTTAAGGAGACGAAGAATTAGTGTAAGACGCATAAAATAAATTGTAATATTTTATCACAGAACTGATTCAATTTCAGAAGCATCTTATTATTTCAAACATTGGAAGTTAACATGTCTTGTCAACAGTATAGCAGTGGTGTTGGAAAAATAATTAATATAAATAGGTTTTTTGTTATTTCACGCCTTATTTTCGAAAATATTGTTATTATAATTGTAACAACTAATTCATAAATATAATATAATAATGAAAACATTTACAAAAAATAATACATACTTTAATTCGAATCAATTTTTAAATATCAAACAATATAAAAAATAAATCAAAAAAATAATTCATTCGGCCTAAATATCGCAAAAATTCTCTAAATTTTATATTAAAAAATCATAATTTATTAACTGCTAACAATAAGAAATAGTTAATAAAAATAATTTTTTTTATAAGATTTGATTATAAAAAACTATAATTTAAAATCTAATTTAATAATGATTTGTAAAAAATACACATTCATAAAAAAGCATAAAAAATTGTAAAAAAAAAATTGCTTTAATTTTCATTACTTATACATCAAAAACATAAATATCTTCTTTTTTTTTTAAGAAATAATTATTTTTACACTAAACATATTTTTGATGAGGTCATTGCCGCCACTATATTTTTTACAGACAACTCGTTTCATTTTATATATATACATGTATATATAGTGAAATTAAAACATATCATAATAAATATAAACCTATAAGAATATCAGTCGTAATCATAAAAATTGTAAAAAAAATAATTAAACATATAAAATTATAATTATTATTATAAACTTATTCGGTAGAAATATGTTACAATGTAGGTGTATATTATCTGTACACCATCTGTCATTTTATGACATTTCAATAATTTAATAATAAGCCTGAGGTTATTTTCTATACATAAAAATATTAATTTATTTATAATTCTGCCTGATTTGATTTTGATATACTACTATAAAACAAAGTACATATAGTTAAGTATTTAAAAAAAATTGGCCAAATTTTTTATATCCCGCATAAATATTTAATTTGTAATGTAACATATAGCCATACATTATTAGAGTGGAAAATAGCAACTACCTTTAAGACACGAGACTTTTGAAAAAATATTAGATTTTATAGAACTCCGTTGATGTCGTCGTTCTGATTCTTGCCACACTTTTTTTTACCATAAATATGGTTTAAAACAAAAAACGCTTAAGTTTCGCTTTATTTCAAATTTTTTTTTTAATATTTTTGTAATTGCAATACGCTTGTTGAATAGTGTTAAAATGCCAATTCAACATAGAGTATACGTTCTTATGCCTATTAGTATATATTATATTAGTATATTTTATATTAAATTAAAAGTGTAGTTTTCTATATTTATTGAAAACTTGACACTAATTGCGTATTGCATTCTTAAGTATAATTCCCCTTTAGAAATGCACCACAGTCAATAGTTTTACACATTTGAATTGATATTAATAACCCAAGTATACAAAAAATTTATAAATTATGATGATAAAAAAAAGAAAGAAAGAAAAAATATCATTCTTGTATGATGAATGCAACGTGATGGCCCCTTTTTTTTCCATAAAGTTGGCGCATTTTTTCCTGATGTATTTATTTCTTTTTTTTAAAAAAGTATTTTTATATCATTTGTATTTGAGAACACACCTGAATTATCTCATAAATTGAAAATTATACAACTTTCATTTGGAAGAACGCAACCAACAACAAAGCAAATACATAGGTGTTTATAACGTTTCCCTGTAGATAAAAATTCTCATTAAGAATTCACACGTCAATCAAATATTAGAGGGTTTTTTTTTGTAGTTGAACACACACATTAGTTGTGCATTAATTTATGCTGTTTGATGTCTGAAAGAATTAACAGTAAACCCGTATATTTATTTCCTTGCAAAACACATAATTTAGTAAACATAAAAAGGTAGCTTATTTTATACAAAACTGATAAGATATGAAATTATAAAGATTTAAAAAATAAAATGTTTTAGAATAACATCGAAAAATGTTAATTTGAATAAAACATTGCATTCTCGGGTGGATAAAAAAACAATTTCAGGTGATTATTGAGAATATTATTAAAATGGAAAATTGTAGTTATACCGGATTTTATAGATCCTGGTCATTATGACAATGATTAAACCAACTTCTGGAGAGTTAGTCTTTGGTATATATAATGTCGACAGCAGTCTCCGTAATTAATAGCTGAAAAAATTAGTTGCGGAGTGAAAGATTGTTCTAAATTTTTATTCTTAAACTCTATTCCGAAGAAATTCAGTAATATGTACTGCTAACTTACTAACTACTTTCACTTGAATAAAATAAAAATTTTTGTAAAACTCAATTCGTACAGCTCAATAGGTTTTTTAAAATAACAATATCAGAAATCTTAAAAGTCTAACTATTGAATTTGGAATATTCATTTTGAAAATATTTAGTTAGTACATAACATACTTAATACATAAGTACGTTACATCATAAGTTATAAATATTAATATTGCATGACCATATGTAGATATATAATTATTATACAAGAAACAAGACTTGCATGGATGTAGCATAAAAAATAAATTATTATTTTTATATTTAAAATTTTTTTTTTACTCTTGACAATGGAAAATTTGATTTTATGAAAGATGAGTTTTATGTGCCTTAACTTAAGTCTGTACATATAATGTATTTTTTTTCTTTATGAAAAATCTTCTTTTTTTTCAATATAATGCTTACACTTATTTATGTATATGTTGTATAATGTATGTATCTATAATGTCAAATAAAAATTGGTAGTCACGATTTTCATTGAATGTTATTTTTTAATTGAATAAATCATCCTAAAATACTTGTAAAATGAAAACAAATAAACAAAAACGATTTTTAGTTTTTATTATAAATTTTTTACTTTTATTAAAAAAATTAAAAAGTTTTTAAGGAATTTTGTTGTAAAGAGCGTTAAATATCTACTGAATAAGTATTCACTGAACTTCAAGATATTCACTGAAAACCAAGTTATTTTTTCATTATAATTTCCTTCGACAAAAATTCGTAAAAGTAAAAGTTGAATGATATCGAAAATACAAGATCTATCAAAAAACTACACTGTTTTTAAGTATATTTTCAATTCTCAGGAATGTAGGTATGCTCATGTTTATGTATAATTATGTATGGTAAAGTTATGATCAAAACAAAATACCTACTAAATACTTAAAACAATTTTCAAACAAATTCAAAATAAAAAAAAAATAAAATGAACAAAACATAATGCCAATTTCTTTAATCTTCTTAATTTGTCAAATAAATGGTTCCAATTTCCTGTTCAGTCTTAAATTTTTTACAATAATTTAATTTAACAAACACAAAAAAAAAATAATAAAAATAATAATAATAAACATAAAATGACCTTCAAAACGCCAAAATTATTTATAAGAAATGAAAAAATAAAAATATCCGAACAATACAGTAACATAGAAAAAAAAAAATTACATTTTATTGTCATGCATATAAGCTCTTAAGATATTAATTTTTACACAAAAAAAAAATAAGCTAAATTACATCGGTTATGCAACCACCCTCATTTTTTGATTTCAACATTTTTCTATTTCTTGTTTTGGTTTCAGAACGCAATTAATTATGCTTCAAAATGACATTAAAATAAAAAAAAATTAATGGGATGTTTTCATATTATCACGGGTGAATCAATCTTGCTATAAATAAAATTTTGTATTTGATCTTTTAAACAAAATATAAAAATTACAAAATTAAGAAATCCCCGACAAAATTATCTCATGATTCATTTAACTTTTTTAACAACAATAAATAGAAAATGGATCGTTAAAAATAAAATAAAT
Organism: Hybos culiciformis; assembly: GCA_964007475.1. NCBI lineage: Eukaryota > Metazoa > Arthropoda > Insecta > Diptera > Hybotidae > Hybos > Hybos culiciformis. The sequence goes on from OZ023273.1 coordinate 103,678,720, forward strand.
TGAATTATTTTTGCCAAAAAATTAAAATTAAAATTAAATTAAATATACTTACTTAAGTATAAACATTTTCAAAAAATCTTAACAAAATCAATGTTGTTATTTTAGAATAAAATAATGTAAATTTTTGACACAAAGATATTATTTTACCAATCCAGTTGAGATTAAAAAAAAAAAAAACAAAAAAATGGGTTTCATTCCTCAATGTCGCCCAAAGTGGCGCCAAATATTATATGCCTAATTATGAAATATTTTTTTAAAATTTCTTTTTAATAAGAACAGTAAATTTTAGATGTACTCACCGAAAAGTCCACCAGATGTTGAAACACATTGTGTTTAACCAAAAAAATGCCGCCAAGAATGAAAAATGCATGAAAATTGCTGAAAATAAAGATAAAAAATTTATCTAAAATTTTATTTATGGAAATAACAGAAAAAAAAAAATTTTTAATTCAAAGTTCTGATTTCATATAAAAAATAACTGAAAATCTGTGAAAAAATTCTTATTAATATTTATTTAATGTATAACAATTTTTTGAGACTTCGAAACGAATTATGAATTCTTTAAATTTTTTAAGAATAATGCATTTAATTGAAATAAAATTTGTTAATCTCTGACCTAATTTATAGAATATAAAATTACGTTGCAATTAATGTGGCATAATAATGTTAAATCTTAGTAAATTAAAAATATTTAGCTACTAAAAAGTTTATCGATAGAGAACCCATTTTGTATCCCAAAAACTTTAATGCGAACCTTTTAGTGTAGTAGAAAAATTATTTATAGTTTATTGTTCGAAATTGAATATAGTGTTTGTTCTACCTGCCATAATATTGACAATTTTCGAACGCGATCATGAAATTTATGAGATACCTAATTCCTAAATCAAGGTATACATAAATATGGCCTATCTCTTATTAAAATGATAGGATTGCGTAAAAATAAAAATAGCATGACCACAGTAAAGAAATTAAATTTTCTTTTTCTTGTTTTCACATACAGTTTTATTTTTTGTTTCTATAAAAGCTATTAATTTGACACAGATTTAATAAAAAAAAAAAAAATTAATAGAAATTTAATTAGTGTTCTCTAAAGAGTGTAATTTAATGAAAAAAAATGTATATATAAAAAAAAAGCGCGGCGATACTTCAACATTTTTTAAATTTCTTTCTTCTACACAACATTGAATTTTGAAATACATAAGAATTTTTACATTTTTTTTTTGTTTTTTTTTAATAAAAATAAAATAAAAATAATCATAAACTTAAATAAAAAAATAATATCAAAACATATTTCGAAAGCTATGATATGTCTACAATTTTTTTTTTGTTTTTTATTTTCTTTAAAAAAAAATAAAAAAAATATCTAATTTTCTTTTTCTGCATGACTAGATTTTTCTCTGCAGGCAAATTCTCTAAAAAAATATAAAGAAATGAGTGAAATTATAGCATTAAATAAAGATTAAAAAATATTTACTTATAAAACATACTATACGTAAGTATATAAATAAAAAAATAATAAGAAACAATAAAGAAACGAGTCTGCCAATTGTCTACTGAACATTTTTTCTCGATTTTTCTTCAAATATTTTTATTAAGTAAGTAAAAGTATTTTGAATTTTCTCAACTTTCAAAAAAAACAATATTGATGTTATTTTATTTGAAAATAAAAAAAAAAAATATTCAAGCGCCAAAAATTTGGATACGAAACAAAAATATATATATGTATATAAAATTAATGTCATCGAGAAAGTCTGGGAATCTACAAATTGTTTTATATTTAATTTTTCTGTATTTTCTTGTACGCGTGCACACAATTTTCAAATATAACCTAATTAAAGGTAAGTATAGGTAAATAAATTTTAATAGCATTTACTTTAAGTAGTTCAGGATAAATATGACGACATAATAAGTAAAAGTAGCTTCTTTAGAATTAAATTGTTATTGTTTTAAGATCTTGCAACAAAAATAACAGAAACTGAAGCAGACGAAAAACACAAAAATTTCAACTTGACGTCGCAACAAAAAAAAGGTTTATTTCATAAGAATACTTATGCATATAGGTATACTTACTTACCTTTTTCAAAAAAAATCATACACATAGCAAAATTAGTATAAAATCGTAAATAAAATGCTTTAAAAATACATCAAAATTAATATTTATTTTTATTTGCCGAGAGCTAATAAGTTAATTACATTTTTATTTAATGGATCATTTAATTTTAATTTCTATAGAAAAATAATGCAAAAAAAACAAAGGTATAACATAAAAGTACTATTTTTAAAAATGATTCTGATGATTTTTCATTCGCAAATTTTATTATTTACACTTGCAGGTATATGTATATAGATAGATATAATCGTAAATCACCTAAATGTATAAAATAAACTAAAACTTCGGCCGTTTGAGGATACAGACATAATTATGATAAAAATTTTATTCCTATAATTTTAAAATTGAAATAAATACAGACAAAAAAAATCTATGGGCTTGAACGATATATTGCCAAATTAAGTTACTTATATTATCTATACTATCGGTATCGACACAATACAATATTAAATTAAATATATGTAGCTCACATTATATAAGTGCTCGTACTTAAATGTTTTAAAATTAAAATAATAAATTGTTTTTTCTTCAAGAAAAAGACATCAAGAAAGTTCTATTTCTGACCTACATAAGATTGTAATCCATTCACAAAATAAAAAATAAATTTGGAAATAATAAAGACCAATAAAGGTAATTATTTTGTTCGATCCATAAAAAAATGGTTTGACCTCGTTTAAAAATTTGATGAAATCGACACTTTTCCCAAAATAATAAAAAAAAAAAAATAAAACATCATTTTTCCTAATTAAATTTGATAACAAAAAAAAAAAAATAAATATATAAATCTTTTATAATGTAATAATGAAGCCAATGAAAAAAATTTATTGAAAGTTTCAATTTTCACCCATACCCATACCACATTTGTGAGTCATACTTAATACTGAAATATAAAACTTAATTATAAAAATACATATATATAAGAAAGTACTCAAGCATACATTTTATTATATAAATTCAAAAGTAATGTAAATATTTTGAAACATGCAAATCTAAAATTCTAAGAAAATTTAATTATAATTTGAAATTATTTTCTTCTTAAAATATTTATTGAAAAGACGCAAGCTGAAATAAAAAATTAGTTAATGTATCGATTTATTAAGATATGAACTAAGATATCAACTCTGGACTGGATGCTCACTTTCTTAACAATCTGATAAGAAATTATGGAAAGACATGATATTGAATCACGCAAAATGGCTGAAAATACCTAACAAGTTAAAATACATTGTAGTAATGAACATTGAAATATTATTTCAATAGATATTTATAAGAAAAGAAACTATTTTTTTTTTATAGAACCCGCATTTGTCTTTTAGTCGTTATTGCTGACCATTGAAGATTATATATTTAGAGTCAATAAATATACAATGAAGAATATACCTTTTTTTATATATGTATTTCATTCACTTAAAAAATTTTATCAGAACTTGTCTATAAATAAGTTCAATGACTGAAAAATATGAAAAAAAAAATATATAAATAAAAAGAAATTCAAACGCCACACTATTTTACTTTTTTAGGCTCGATTTACAAGAATGGAAACTTGAAATTCAAATAAAATTACTAAGTTATGTAAATTTTATTTAAGTTTAACTAAAATTCATTTTATTTATATACTTATGAGAGAATATTTAAAAGGCGTGACACTTAGATATTAACGAACTCATTAATAATGTTGATTGCAGAGGACGTTTACATTATGGATTAATGTTATTAACTTTAAAACAAAGGAGATCATTCATTACATTAAAAGTTGAAAATATAAAAATACTTATTCCAGTTTATATTGATTGTACTTACTAATCGAAAAATAACTTAAAATTCATTAGAAAAATATGTAAGCCCTGAAGAACAATAAAATTTAACTTTTCTATAGTTTTTATATTTCGCAGAGATAAATATAGCGACCTCGTTAGCAACGGCATAAGTAATGAAATCAAACAAAAATAAAAATGTTTGAGGGTAAAATTCAGCAAGGATAAAATGAATAAGTACTCGTTTCTTAATGGATTTATAAATAAGTAGTTATATGTAGTGTGTTATTCCCGGGATTTCCCGGGATAAATTTCCCGGGAAATTACTTAGTTTTACATTTCCCGAATCCCGGGAATTTAGAAATTTTCCCGGGATTTTCGTTGTGATCATTTTTATTGACATCTGGCAAAACTGCAAGTAAAATCTACAACTTTCTGATAAAAAAAAAAATTTGCAATCCCTTTATTTAAATAGTTTTACAGAGACAGAAGTAGAATTAAAAAGAAAATTAAAAATTGCAATTGAAGAATCGAAAAAATTCTGTACCTACTCCAACTACAACTACTTTGAACTTCAACCAAATATTGAGGAAAGAAATGTTGTTGTTTGAAGGAACTGGTACGATGACATCAAATTTGGAAAAAATATTTAAAACTCTTAATATAATAATATACAAGCAACATCTACGGAGAGCGAACGCGTGTTTTCTACTTCTTCAAATTTTTGTTCCAAAAAACGATCAAATCTAACCGACAAGTCAATTAATGTATTATGTTTCCTTAAAACGTATTTTATGAGAATTGATAAAAAAAAAAAAAAAATTAAATAAATAAAAAATAAAAATTTATCTGATTTGTGTTCTCATTTTAAACAACCAACACCCAAAAATTTTTATTGCAGAAATTAATACCAATGAAATCCCGCGACCCGGGAATATCACGGGAAACAACTTTTTCCAATCCCGAATCCCGAGAGTCAAAAAATGTCGGGAAAAGTAACACACTAGTTATATGAATTCGAATCAAAAATCATATCTTAGTTTTACAATCAAATTTATAAAATGTAGCTTTTACTTATAATAGCCATAATATTTTAATACTACGAATATCATTAAGGTTTTCTTAGTTTTAATAAAAATTTGTATTATTCCAATTGACTTAATTAGTTGAATTAAAAGATCCTTAACTCAACTTTTTTTATAAGTTGTACACATTTACATAAAATTTTAAACTACATGATAGTTTCTACTTAAGGGGACTTGGTACCAGTTTGAATTTTTTGTCCCAAATTTTTTTTGAAAAGCAGTTTTAGATTATTTTAAAGTTAAATTTAGAAAAAACATTTCATTCACATCACAACCTCCGAATTGTTTGATACTTTAAAAGGGTATAAGACTTTTTAGAATCGGTTAAGGCTAAGTACTCGAAATCTCTTCAAAACCATTGTTACGTGTCACAAAATGGTTGTGAAGAGATTTCGAGCATTTAGCCTTAACCGATTCTAAAAAGTTTTATGTCATTTTAAACTATGAAACATTCCTGAGGTTGTGAATGAAATGTTTTTATTAAATTAAACTTTAAAATAATCTAAAACGGCTCTACAATCAGTTTTTGGGACAAAAAATCCAAACTGGTACCAAGTCCTCTTAAGGTATGAAATTTATTTTAAAATAAATAAATAATGTAAAAAAAATTTTTATTTTAATTTATTTTTTGCTCGAGTTAAATATATAAGTATAAAATAAGTATTTATATATATTTGTCAAAAAAAGAAACTATAAATGAAGCTTATCGCAAATATTTTTCGATTTTAATTCACAAATACTTCTAAAAAATGCACCTATTATATGCTGTCAGACAGACTTACCTTGGAAGCCGTTAGGTACACCATTGAAATTTAGTTATAAAAAATAATTTAGTGTAGCTTAATATCCTGGTTAATATCTAAAATTAATTTTTTTGCCACATTAAAAGTTTTCAATCACTACAATCAAAATATTTCTTTAATCTTATTGCAAAACAAATTAAAAATTTTACTTTTCATCGTTTTTATAATTTTATTCATCTTAAAAACTAGAAAATATGAACTTATTACACTTTGGCAATATATGTAAATGTACATGTAAACTGCAATAATTTTAATAATCTACCTTAAATTTTAATAAAATGAGGGGGTTGTTATGGATAATGTAATTAAATTACATTTGTAGCCGTCGTCGCCAAAAAAAAAAACAAACAAAATAGATACCATGTCGATGTTACATTTTTTTTTCACCAATTAATATTAAAAATAAATACAATATTACAGGAAATTATTGGTTTTCGTTACTTATATTATATTTCTTTCAATGTTACTTACTTTTAATTAGAATGGTTACATTATTTATAAAAATGAAACTCACTACCACTTAAGTTGCCAATTGTTGTTTTGTCAAATACATATTTTCAACAATATTCTAAAACCTAAGATATTGAACTAAAAAATTTATTCAATGACTCTTAATTTTTAAATTATGAATTTGCTTAAGTACTCCGAAGTAGCAATAGTGTAATCGAGTCTGTAGTCATCTGCTTTGTGATGCATTACGTCGACTATATAAATACTTAATTTTTTTTCTGGACATTCTTAAATTTTTTTTATGCAAATCACTCTAACATTGTTTCATGCAAAAAAAAAAACCAACAATTTAACGATGAATTCCAAAAATATAATAAATATTATTTGCCAAATGATGAATGACTTTTAATATGCAATCAATGTTGTGGGAATTTTCAAAAGTATTTCTTTACAAACAACCCTAAAGTATATTTTCTTTTCTTTCAACTTGATATAAAAAAAAAGAGATAAGAAGTATATTTCAAAAAGACAAAACTTTGGGGGTGATGAAATTTTATGTCGGAAAATATTGAAACATAACATGTATAAACAATAAATAAAAGAGTCTACACTCAGACGAATGAATATACTTAATATAAATAATAAAAAAAATTTTATTGTGTTCTTGGAATGTAATATAATTGGAAATGAATTAGTTTCTAAGGCCCCTTACACTCAAGTTTTTACGGAATCTCAAAAATTACAATGAGTACTTGTAACAATTTGAGGACAAAAATTTCTACAAACCAAAGCCCAAAAACATTTCTCAGATTAGAATTATTAAGTTCTATAACTGCGACTATACGGCATATTAATATATAAAAAGAATTATATTATCCTTTGAATTCTAAGATTAAAAAAAATATAAAGTTATCCAACTTATTTATGATTAAAAAAAAAATTCGAATAATAAATTTAAAATAACTAACATGAATTAAAAAGTAAACCAAACATTTTTTTTTTAAGGTTTATTAAACATTTATTTTTCATTTAATTTCATTATTCAAAATAAACCTTGAAGCAAACAAAATTTAATTAAGATAAATTTCAGAAGACAAAAAATATATTTATTTAATGTTATTTCATGAAAAAATGAATTAAACCAAGAATGAAACATAAATCTTTATGAAAAAAAAGGCAAAAAAGCATTGAAGCGCCACATCATTTTTCATTGGGCTTATAAATTCAAATCCTTACATAAAATAATAATATTTTTACTTAACTTTGACTTTGATTATAATTTTGTTTTGTTATTTGAACATCATTTTGAATGAATGAACGAATGCTCGGATAAATATAAAATATATAAATAAATATAAAATGTTGACAATGTCAACCAAAATTTAAAAGGAAGCCGCTCTTGATTTACAAGAACAAAAACTTTAATTAAATGATCTTTTTATCTCATTTTTGTTTTCTGAATGATTATTTATATTTGAAAAATAATTAAATATTAGATTGACAAACAATGCATGAAGAGGATACCACCCTGTAGATGCCCAATAGATTTTTATTTTGTAGTACGTGTCCTATCAAACAAAAAAACTTATTTCAAATAAAATTAATAAGAAAATAAGTACATATACTGGAAAATACAATTATTTACATATAATAATATATACTTATCAAGAGTAAACCTAATAATATACTTATCAAGAGTGAACATTATATATTAACAAGAAAAAAACGTTAATGATCAATTTAGGTTATAACAAAAATTTTTATTATAACCGCGAAACTCATACAAATTCCAGTTTCTCGGTTATGACAAAAAATTTTCGAGGTTATGTCAGTTCACCTACATTTTGTACGCCCAACATTCGTTTTTACTCACATACGATAAATAGTGTCGTTTTAAAAATGACATTATTCATACGATCAAAAAATGACTTTATTCATGTAGAAATAATGTCGTTTAGAAGCGATATTATTTATACAAAAAAAAACGACATATAGATCATATGATAAATAATGTCGCTTTAAAAGCGATATTATTTATACAAAAAAAACGACTGTATTCATATATAAATTATGACGTTCCTGAAAGCGACATTACTCATTTGTATGGTAGGAATAATGTCGTTCTTTCGTATAAATTATGTCCGTATTTTCCCCCCTTAATACTTACCTTTCAAGAGAAAAAAAAATTAACAGAAAAAACTGTAGAAACAATTGTTTGTAACACGGTTTGTTTGTAATAAGTAAATATCAAAAATTTATGTTTTTTCTCGTTTTTTTTTTTGCTTTTATGACGTGTTAGCATCATCATAATGAGGAAAAAACTGACTAATAAATACAAATACATAGTGAAAGATAATATTATGAGATTAGAAACTGCTTGAAATATTCATAAATGTATTAATGTTAAGTATAGAAATAAAATTAAGCAACCATAAGTGTTTCATAATTTTCACTTTTACACTTCAAATTAGATTATGTATTTTCTTTCTAAAAAAGTATTATAGAGTTGAAATAAAATTAAATTGAATTAAAATATTTTTTTAAAGAATCTCAGGAATTTGGTGATTAATGAATTAGTTGATGCTTTTTATATTTTAAAATAAATTGTAACCGCCAAAAATAGTGTTCTCTATTTCAGGGAAAACAAGAGTTCAATATATTACTGAACTCCATCGAAATATCGAAATAGAATTCGGGAATAGGCTTAAAAGAAAATTATGCAAAACTTGGACTTTTGAGTGTCTGAAATTTTTACCAAATCCTAAATTTGCATACATTTTTTAACTAAACCTCTGATCAAATCAAATTATTTTTCTTACTTCCATTACACACGATTAAAAATATGACTTTAAAAAATGAAAAATTTATAATGTAAAGTCCTTTAAAAATTGTAAAAAAAAAGAGATAAAAATATTTTGCTAAAGGTTTAAATTAAAAAAAAAAAACAGGGTCTGAATAAACATAAATATAAGTTAACAGGAATTACAATTTTAATTCGAACAAAAATTTATGCGTTTCTTTTTATTTTCATTATTCTGAATATAATTTTATTAGGTTATGATTTATTACGATTTAATTTTGAGTTAGTTTTACACAAAAAATGTGAAACATCTGTCATTTCCTTTTTTTTTCTTTTCTATTTATAAAAGAATTCCATCCAGCAAAAGAATCTCAAAAATTAATTACATTTTTATTTTGATTATGAGCATTTAATTTGATATTATAACTTATAAGTACATTTAAAAATTAAAATATTTGATATCTCGTAGCTAACATAAAACTCCAAATACTCATATAAATCGAGATATAAATGTTAGGAATAGATCAATAAAATAAAAATGATTGAATAAGTAAAGTGTATATAATTTTGTAAACTTATATTATAAATGATTACTTGGCTAGTATGTTTAAAATATTACAGAAAGTTACTAATACAATACTGTCTTTACTTTATTATTAGAAATTGTACTTTTTTAACATGAACAAACTGAAGTTTTCAATTTTCCCAATCATTTGCATAAAAAATTCAAAATTATTTCACAGAACAATCTTTTTAAGATCTTTCTCCAAATTTTGAAATTTATTTTCGATTTCGACTGTTTGTAGTTTTTTTTTTTTTTCAACAAAAATTTCAAACAAGCATATTTAGAAGTCACAAAAGTCATTTAATGATAAAAATATATGCCTATTTCACTGAATGTTTTTTTTTTTAGAATATTATATTATACTATGCAGAACGAAGTAATTCAATGCTATACGTTATAATTTATAACCTATAATGAAGACACATCAAGTCACCGGAAAAGTGCTCTTAATTTTCTTTAAGTTCATTCAAGTTCATCATATTCAAGAAAATTATTAATACTTTCTCTTTAAAAAAAAAAAAACGTAATTACTTTTCTTACACACATTTTATATGACAGTTACAGAATACAAAAAAAAACTTAAGAACATAGAGCAATAAATATATAATACAAAAAAAAAAAGGATTTAAAACTATAAATAGTTTGGTATAAAGGGTAGGTAGTTGTTGTACATACCGAGACCAACAAAATCAAATAAATACAAAATGTAATCTTAACTACATTTCATATAACAAGTACATTTTTATTTTTCAACTTAATCTCTTTTCGTTTTTGTTTCACTTTTTATTTTTCAAATATAAATTATGGTTTTTCAACAATTACCTTTTTATGTAATATTTTTCGCAGCATATAGTTAGGTATATTTACATTCACTATCGCGTTTTATATTATATTTATAGAATATAAAAGAAAAAACGTTAAATAAAAAGAAAACCCGTTGAAAAATTGTAGATGAAAAAATATATTTTCTTTTTCAATTTATACTCATTACGTTACGTATATAATTTTGAACCGAAAAACAATAGATGATAAATACAGAAATAAAAACGATCAAAATGAATCTACGGCAAATTTCCTGATTTTTACTGAAATTTAATTTAACCTTCTAATTTATATTGTCTTTGCTAAATTTTTAGTGCAATATATGGAAGTCTTAGATTTGATCTTTAACTTGTTTATTTAGAGTTTTCGGAAGTGCGTAGAGATGATTTCAAATTGTAATGTAAATATTTTATTTTAGCCGCTTTATCATTATTTAACTCTAATCAGTGAATCGTTAATTTACAAAGACATTAATAAGTAATTCATAAGTAAGACATCTCGTTTCGCAAAACGGAACAAAGAATTAGGTACTTAGATAAAGGCTTTTATTTTTATATCTTATCTTATTCCTATATCTTTATTCAACATTAGAGCTAATTCGTATAAGAAAGATATACCCATCTAAGGTTCGCATAGAGGTCTAAATTGGAAAATAACACATTATTTAAGTAAATGTTTTACTTTCCAACCAAAGTATAAAAGTAAAGTGATTTTTTAATGTTTTTTAAATTAAATGCAATTTGAAATTTGGAAATACCAACTAAAGTTAAATAAAAATTTATAATAATGAGCTTCCGGAAAAGTTTTTCATATACAGTACATTTTACTTGAGATTTTTACTGTTAAATAATCTCGTAAATAATAAACCAAAAAAAAAACTAAAAAAAGAAAAAATGAAACATTAAGCAATAAATGAACTTAATTCTTTTTTGTGTACATATTATTTACTATAACAAATTTTTCGAGAAAAGAAAGTAAAAGAAATATTTCATTGCGAAAAACTTTCTTTTTCCTTCTTTTCTTTTAGAAATGAATGTTTTATTGAAAATTTTAAAAGAAAGGAATTCCAAAAAATTTTCTTAGATAAAATAAATAATTTACTTAAAGAGTGTTAATTTTAATCTGAGATTAATTTTATAAAAGTTGGTACGGATTTAAAAGTGTTATTTTGAGACGACAAAAAAATAATAGGAATAAAATTGGATTCAGTATGACAAAAATATATAGCAAGTACATAAAAATAATTATAAAGAAAATTTTTTAGGACTATTTAAGTACTTTTAGTTCAAATTTATAGCTTTGACGAAGGATCATTAAATTACAGATAATGCTAACAAAGAAATGAAAAATTTTAAGTTCTTACGACGAGCCTATAATAAAATACCTTAAATTTTATTAACTTTGCGAGCTGGTTTACAGCTAGTCTACTATACGATGGTTTGACTCTACCTTCTCCTTCTCAAAAAGGTACGATATCCTCTATGTCATAACTTCATAAGTATACTTCTATTTCAATAATTCAATAATATATATATGTACCTAGTACCTACGCAAAAAGTAAGAAAATGAAAAAATGATGACCCGGAAATGTTAGGTACATAAACTTTAACTTTATTTGTCGTCATTCTTAATTTCATTTTTAGTTTAATCAAATTTAGTATAATTAAATTTAGATTAACATTAAATTATTAGAATAAACTAGTTTGAACCTTTAAGTCTGTCTCTGTTCTTATATGATCTCAAATTTCATAGACCGAACTTTCAAGATTCTTTTTCTTGAATGCGTAAGTATTTATTGAAATAATTTTACTCAAGCAATCATTTTTAATATTGTTTTTTTTTTAACTTTAATAATATACAGAAAGAAAAATGTACTTAAAATCAAAAGAATATATCTACTACATACTCAGTCAATTATTGAAATTCAAAAGAATATATTTTTTTTTCTCTTCATTTTACTCAAAGATGATTGATTATTTTCTTATTACGTTAGTTTTTTGTTTTCTTTTTTTTACTTAACTAAAGAAAAATATAAAAAAAAGTAAATAAAGAAATGTGTAACAGAAAACGTCCTTGGATGGAGCAGCATTAATAATAATAATAAAAAAATAAACTTAATACGCTTCTCATGAAAAAAGGTTTAAATTAAAATTGATTAAGTTTTCAAATTATATTATTTTTATACCAACATAAAGTAGTTATATATAAGTATAGTATAATAATAAGCTGTTTTTTTTTTCATTTTGATCTGGGTAAAAATTCCAAATACCTATTTTATGTTCTCAGAATATAAAGTTCAGCATATACAGACAACATAGGTATGTAGTTACTTATCCACATATATATTTTTCTTTAGATACCTTATAACTAAATCTTTTTTTTTTTTCGCTTATTGAAGAAAAGATAAAATAAACAAAATAACGAAATAATAATAAAACAATGAAAATAAATAATGCGGTCGTGCTATTGAAAAACTGAAACAAAAATGTTTCCACAAATGATTGCAAGTTTCTGTAATGTTTAATAACTTTTTTTAAGTTTAACAGAAGTAACTTCAGTATTGATTGGCAAGGGTAATTTACTTATTGATAAAAATTAATATGTTTTATTACTTAATACTTTGCAATTCCAATGTTCGGGAGAAATATTTGAAATAATAGTAGATTATTGTATATGTTAACTAAATTTGTTATTAATTACGAGGTGTCTATACACACAAACACATAGACACGAGTCAAAATTATATCACGAGACCGTAAGTCGAGTGATATAATATTGACAAGTGTGTATGTGTTTGTGTGTATAGACAACGAGTTGTTATAACAAATGTTGTTAACATATCCAATATACTGTTTTAATGCGTAGGGGATTAAATTAAATGATTGCATGTGTATTGACGCATATAATACTCCATTTAGTTATCTAAATTCTATAGCACTAAATACAACATAACGATCCCCTACGCGTTAAAAGAATTTTATGAAAGCGGTAAGGTCGACCACTCTTTTAATAAGAATAACACAAGAAAAAAACTAGTAAAATAACAATTTAAGTATTCGCAATTTTGTTTTGAATTAAATATTTACTTGATAAATATAAGTATTGGACAATTTAGTATTGTTTAAGAAAAATGTGGGTAAATATTTTAAGAATGACAATAATTCAGTTTTAAAAATTATTGAAAATAAAACTTAGAATAAAAATACATTGAAACTATATTTTATTTGTAAATTCGATCGAACATTCGAAACAGTACAAGTTATTATTCTTGTTAAAATTTAAAACGTAATCTTGATTGGAAAAATATTTCATAACTTTCTTTGTTGCGTTCGAATCGAATTGACCAATGATAGTGCGTTATATAAGCCAGATGATTTAAAAATTACCCAAACATAAGTGCAGCAAATGAATATTACACAATTTTAATTTTTATAATTTTTTTTAAAATATCAATAGAAATACTTACAATCTAACAATTAAGTATATACATTAAGTAAGTATGTGGAAAAAAAATATTACACTCTCATTTTCTTCGAATCGAAATAACAAAGAACCAACTTCCGTCTCACTCGCTAAATTATAAAAAAAAATCTATATAAAATCCAGTGAGGGTCATCTTAAGAATTTCCAAGAAAAAATTTCATAAAGGTAGAAATAAAAAATTTTCTGTTTCGCCGAAGATTTACTTATAAATTTTTTTTAAGATGAGAAACATTTCTTAATAATTTTTTTTTTCTTCTTCAAATTTCAACAACTTTTGTTAAGAAAAAAAACTACATGGTTTTCCTATGAGTGTTGTGTTGGGTACAGGAAAAAAAAACAAATGGAATATAATTTCTTTAAAACATAGAAACAAGGAAAATAAATGTTACGCTGCTGCCAGAAGAAAACCATTGTCTTTTATCAAAAAAAAAATTTTTTCTTTGTTGTTTTTGTGTTTAAAAGATATGAGTTTTTTTTTTATGTTAAAAAATATACTTATTGCGTTTTTGTATATTTTTATATTATTTCTAACTGAAATTTTTAACTATAAAATATCTTTGAACTGAACAAAATGAAAATTATAAATTTATTTTTAGTTAAATAGGTAGCACTTACCAATTGCTTTACAGTAGCCACCACGAATTGAACTTCCAGCCAATAATCTTATTGCCAATAATAAATCACCAACTAGCAAACAGGAAACATAAAAAATTTGACATTTCGAATGTAATACATGATGATTTGATGGCATTAAAAATCCAGTCGCAAGGGTAGCACTTAAGAATATCACAGAAATCAGTGAACAACCTGATGTCAAAGTATATTTTAAATTTTGTTGCCCGATATCAGGATAAGCTGTCACCGTTTCGAGGAAACTGTTTGAAAAATATTCCGCACATACAAACGTATTAATTATACGTTCAATTTTCATCTCGTCGCCGCCATTTGCCAATGAGTGTTCTAAGCAATACTGCTGTAAATTGCCTACCCGAGTCAAGGTTAAATTTCCAGTTCTTTCGTCTAAATATTCACGCCGAAATATACCCGCTATCGCATAATCTGAAACTGGACATTCGGGAAATCCAAAAGCAATCGTTATGTTGTATTTAGCAATCGTTATGTTGTATTTAGTGCTATAGAATTTAGATCACTAAATGGAGTATTATATCCGTCAATACACATGCAATCATTTAGATGCATCTGCGTAAATAATGAAAAAATTTAGATGCATCAGCGTATATAATGAAAAAATTTAGATGCATCAGCGTAAATAATGAAATCATTTAGATGTTTCGTATTGAATATTACGTAATACCTAAACAAACATAACGTCTGCTGAGAAATGAAACAACGTATAATGAAAAGTATAGTTTCGAGTAATTTGAGTTTAAAGATTTGAAAATTAAAAAAAACGTATGAAAAAATATCAAGTAACGTAAAATTTTCATCTAAAAAATACATTTTAATCAACATTAAGAATAATGCAAAATAGTTGTACTTATGAAATCGAGTACGAGGAATCGAATGGTGTTATTGTCAAATAATGACGTATAAATATCATACGTTGTTTTATTTCTCAGCAGACGATAATATCTCTCACAATATTTCAATACAGCCAAATACAAAAAAAAAAAAAATGAGAAAAAATGAGAAGAAAAAATATTCTCTCTTTGCAACTACCTCTCCCCTACGCATTAAAACAGTATATTGGATATGTAAACAAAATTTGTTATACAACTCGTTCTGTATTTACAGAAAAATACATTGACACTTGTCAATTTCTATCACTCGACCTTCGGTCTCGTGATATAAGTATTGACTCGTGTCAATATATTTTTCTGTATACAGAACTCTTAATTAATAACAAATTTAGTTTACATATTCAATAATCTACTATTATTAAAAAATATATAAGATTTTTTTCATGTGATTCGCACATTTTTTTTTTTTTGATTTCGTTATTCTTTTTCTTAACTCTTTGAAAAAAAAAGATTTTTTAGGGTAAAAAAACATTATAATAAATAAAAAAAAAAAAAAAATTTTTTTTTTTAAAATAATTTTAATTTATTTTTTTTTTGTTATTCTTCTTCCAATATTTTTTATTTCAACTTTTTCATAATTTCTATTTTATTAATTTTTAATTTTTTTTTTTTCAATTAAATTCAATTCAAATTCAAAAACCCGCCAGATGTATCTTATTGTTTTTTTTTTGTTTACATTTCACTGGTGGTATATTTATTTTTTATATTTTTATTTTTTTTATATCTAATAATTTTCTGCCAAATAGCCAAAGCCTAGAAGAAAGATTTATTATTATTAGGTAGGTATGTAGGTGGAATTTTATTAATTTAAATAATTATTTATCTTTTTTGATTTTTTTTTTTAAATAAACTTTAATATTTAATTTTTTTTTTTGCATATCATATTAGTTTATAAATTTGACAGTAAATTTAACTGTGTTTACAATTTTATATCTGTAAATAATCATCATTTTCTTATTCAATGTAATAACAATAACTGCATTAGCAGCACAACTAATCATCTATGAAGATCAGGTGTTTTTTATTATTTAAAAATAAAAAATAAAAAAAAAATTAAACTGCAGCACTACTGGTCGTTGGTGTAGTAATAATGGTAATCCAATTTCTGAAAACGCAAAAAAAATACGAAAAAAGTAGCCCAACCGGATTTTTATAACGAATGTTAATTTTAATTGACTTTTTAATATATAATGTTGTATTTTTTGCAAAATTAAATTAAACAATTCATTGAACAAAAAACAGTTCTATTTTCGTAGAATTTTTAAATAAAAAAATATATATAAACATTTAATTAAAAAAAAAAAAATTAGGAACTTTCTTATTTTTTCCTCAAAATAAAAATAAAATAAGCAAATTTGAAAATAAAATTATTGCTCCATTCAACACGCCGTTGAAAATGCAACTAAAATTTTATTAAAATTGTTGTTGAAAATTAATGAAATGAAATATATTTATTTTTTTTTTATTTTTTACTGTTGTCTGTTTTTGCTCAGTGTGAATTCTAATAGCTGAATTTGAAAATAAAAATGTATGGAAGAAAAATAATCCTGTTATGGGAAATTTCTGTAAAGTTGCCAAACCGGTTTCTTATATAGATACATGTATATATATTCTGTTGTGTGTTTTGCTTGTGTATTTTTGTTTATTATTATGTTTTTATGTTTTGTATTTATGCTGCTTGAGTTAAGATAAGATACAAAAACAAAAATCAAATTTATATCATGAAATATATACAATGAATCATATTCATAATAATTTTTCTTTTGTTGATAATCGAATTTAAAGAAAGTTGCCTTGTTAGTGTTGCAGAATAATTTTGGTATGTTCTTTTGTAGTTCTCTGCAGTTTGTTGCTGAAATAACGAAAGTTTTCTCAACTATTGAAAAAAGTTAAAGGCACAGTTCTTAAAAATAAATTTCAACCTGACCAGAAAAATAATTTTTAAATTAGATTTCTATATGAAGCTACGAACTCAGGTGATACGATGTACATAGAAATATATACATAAATGATACTGGTACATGATACATAATATAACAGATACCTAGAACTCGCATAATTATGTAGGTTTTGCACTTATATATAAAAAGTATTTGTACGAATCATATTAATAAAAATATATGTAATATGTACATACATATAGATAGGATGTTTATGTAGGCATATCGATCTAGCGTTGACGAATGTAAATCTGTATTCTAGCTTAATTTTAATAGCTGTCGAAGTTGAATATTTGAAAGCCTTTCAAATTTATATTTTAGATAAATTTCGGTTTAAATTTTTAAAATAGATTTATTTACATTATACAAATTGGAATTGGATTTGTCTATATTTTATCAAAATTAAGAGTTTTACTTATAAGGTTGTAAGCTTTTCTATTGCAGACCTGGGTTTATGTGTCGCTAAGCAAAAATCAGATACCCTTAACTGTTAACAAAATTAAAGGTGGATACATTATGCCATTATGTACAAACATTATACATACCGCATAGATAAATGTATACCATGTACAATTTGATACTTGAAAGCAGAATAAAATTTGAACTAAAGCCAAAAGATTATAATAAATTTTAAATGTTTACATGAAATTATTTTATAACTTTACTTAAGTACAAAGAAAATTCAATTTAATTTAAAAATAAAATAAGGAAAAAACATTTGAATATTTAATAAAATTAATTTTCTTGGCAAAAGCTTTCATTTCTAACTAAATATAAATTTTCTGTTTTTGTTCTAAATAATAAAAACTTACAGTAATAAACATCAAAAACAGATGTTTGTGGATTCGCAAAACAATTTGTAAGATAATTTTCTTTTTCGAAAATGTATTATAATGCTTCTATTTTATTTATTATAATAGGTATCTTGTAATATTGATTTTAATATTCATTTAATTATATGAATTTATGTTTCCGGCTATTTGAATTTTTAATTAAGTTTTATTTTTATTGTTTTGATGACTTTATTTGCTTTAACTAATTCATATTATTACCAACATACATAGAATGCAACAGGTTCTAACTACAATAATATTTCATTTAACAAAATATGAAAAGTTTTCCGCTTCCTATTTGCTATAAAAAATTTAATAAAATTTGAATGTAAATTTATTATTAAAATTATACATTGCTGTAAAAATAAGTCCATTTAACAAATAAGTGTGGGCCACAGATTGACTCCCATTAAATAAAATAAAATATGACAAAAATAAAATAAAAAACAAAATACTTTAGAGATGCAAAAGATCACAAAGGTTTTAAAAGGCATATGAATATATACCTATACCATTAAATGAAAAAATGAAACAGAACAGAATTTTAGACGTGACAAAGTTCATAATTACCCTTTTTTAATATCGTCACATCATCATTAACTTCATAAATAGATAAATAGGTAGATAGATATATACTTTAAGTATAAAAATATGTAAATGCGACAGCTATATATATGTATAAATAATAATAACCTAATAACATTCTTGAAATCTATCGTGTCTTTTATAGAAATGTTTCCTTTTACTACCATATAGTCGTATAGTAATATATAGTATAGAAATATTTAATATATTATAGAACAGAAATTTAGAATAGTATAGTTCATTAATACTATTCTAAATTTCTAATGTTATTGCAATTGCAACATACATAAACAATAAAATACGTATTTGTTATTATAGGATTACAGCCATAGAATGTTTGGTCAACTATTTGTATATAATCTTTTTTTCTTCAGTATGAAAAATTAATATTTCGCAAAAGGTTACTAAAAAGTTCTTTCATTTTAACAATAATTTCATATTATTACTTCTTGCTTGTCGGTGATAAAAACTTATTATAAATTCTTTTAACAAAAAGTTTTTTAAAAAAAATTTGTTATTTAAAACGCCTAAAAATGTATCTTCAATAGTAAGAATATTTTCATTTCACCACTTTTAAAGCTTTATATTTTCATCAAACTTTATATACGATTTAATTATATAATCCATTTTCAATTTGAAATCAAAATTAGCGATTATCGTCAAAAACAACATGAATCCTAAAATTTATTTTTTTTTGCAGTACCAGTACATTGTAGAAAAATATTGCAGTATTTCTGCAGTACCAGTGTACTGGTACTTAAATTTTCTTCAGTACCAGTACATTGTGACAAAATACTTCACCAGTATACTATGGTACTGCATATAGTATTCAGTACAAAATCAAAGAAATTTTTTTTAATAGGTCAGAATTTAATTTTTTTTAACAGAATATTGAATATTGAACTGCATTTACCTTTTTTTATGAATTTTAAAAAAAAAAAAAATGCATTGCTAAAATCATATATAAATCAATGCCTTTTCAATAATAGTTTCATGTTATCTTAAAATTCAAAACAAAAAAGATGTAACAAAAAATATGTTATCATAAAATTCAAAACAAAAAAGATGTTATCTTAAAATTCAAAACAAAAAAAAATTTTATAACACAAAAGGATGTCACAAAATTGTTAACGAAACAAGACTCAACAAACCAAATTGGCCCCAAGCTAGTGTTATTATCAACCAGAAATAACCACTTTAGCAGACATCAAATCACAAATCTGACACCCAAACAAGACCTCATTTAAGTAGGCATTAAATTTGGAAGAAATTTTCTTCATAAATCAATAAGATACATCCTTGTTTATATATATGTTACGACGAATGTGCGAAGTCCGGAGAATGTGAGTTTGCTTTTGATAAATGTCAATATTACAGTACATTTACCGGCCCGATTGGCTCCATTTTTGTGTAGGGCGTAGAGGGGGGGGGTAGCCCTTATCCAAATAGGGGAGTGCGGAGTGGCGGGCGGGCGAACTGGTGGTCGGTCAGTGGGATTTGCGGCGGGCGCAAAAAAAAAATTATAGCGAAAAATGTTTAAAATATTTATATGTTTTGATATTCCATAATATTGTGTCTAGTTTAAAAATATTTAAATTAAATTTAAAGTTTAGGTGTAAAGCAGTGTATGATCCAATAAAAATATTGCTCAAATTAAAATGAATATTTTTTAATTTGTGATGAATTCGAAATACAAAGAGTAAAACGGTGAGGTAATACTGTAAATGTGTTGTAAAAATGTGCCCCACGTTTCTAGTTATAGACTGTTGTAATCAGTTTCAAGTATGTGTGTCCACAATCCTCTGAATGAGCCGGAGAAAAGTTATAAAGTCTGTTACCAAAATGAAACTCATAGTAAAATTATTTTATACTTTTTAGTGCGCAAGAAAAACGTTGTTTTTTATAAAATGTATTTTTTATGATTTAATATTTATTTTCTACTTTTTAGTTTTGAAACAAAGCAAAATTTTTCTTATAAAATTTGATTGTCAAAATTACGAAATTTGTGTGTTTAATCATATCCTCTTTGTAGGTACAATATTTGAATAAAATCGGACGAAGATTTGAAGTCCTCTCCAAGGAAGGTAGAGGAGGTCAATAAATTTTTTGTTACAAAATTTGTGTGTTAATGCATTTCTTCTTTTTATGTACCGAATTTGAGTAAAATCGTATTTTTGAAGTCCTCCCCATAGGACGTCGCTGGGTAGGAGGCCAATAAATGTTTTGTTACGAAATTTGTGTGTTTAATATGTCCTTTTTTTATGTACCAAATTTGAAAGAAATCGTACGAACTTTTGAAGTCCTTCCCAAGGAAGCTGGGTAGGAGGCCAATAAATTTTTTGTTACGAAATTCGTGTGTTCAATCATTTCTTCTTTTTAAGTACTACATTTGAATGAAATCGGACAAACTTTTGGTTGTGAAAATTTGATTTGACAAACAGACGAAAAACTTTTCAAATCACGATTAAAGTGGTAGAATATTGTATTGTCATCGGGTTCAGAGCTATATTCAAAATTTCGGAGCTGTAGCTTGTCGGAAAGTGGTCTAAAATTTGATTACAAAATTTCTAGGACAGACAAACAGACAAGAAAGTGAGTTGATAAAAACGTTGTAAAATAAAGTTTTTTGTGTGTTTTTGAAAAGTTTCAGGTAAAAAAAAAAAAAAAAAAAAATGAAAATGAATGATCTTTTAAAAAGACAGGTTGAGATAACAACCGAAATAAAAAAAATTAAAACAAATTATGAGAAAGACAGTCCAAGTCGAAAAACTTATAATTATTTAAAATCAAAATTAGTTAAATTAGAAGAACTTTTTAGTGAATTTAATGCAAATGATATTAAATTAAAAGAACAAATAGACAGTGATCCAAATAGTGAATATTTTACAAGAAATTATTTTGACAGTGTCGAAAAATTGTATGAAGCATTTAAGGTGACCCTGGTAGAAAAACGCAAAGAATTGCAAACCCAAGAATTCGAAAATGAAAAACGAAAAAAAGAGCTTGAGCAACAATTAAGGGAAGCAGAGGAGCTTCAAAAACAGAGAGAAGAAGAAGTAGTAGCTGCCAAATTACAAAAAAAGAAACTGCAGAAAAAACTGTCACACCACCATATTAACAGTGATGATGATTATGAAGAAGAATATTCCACAACAGGCAACTCGTTATTGAAAGGACAGCAAGAATCAATGAAGCTGATGGAGAGGATCATCATCGAGGTAGAAAAGGAAGAAAAAGGTAATTCAAAAATTTATTACAAAGAAAAATTAAAAACTCTAGATCGATACTGGGAAAACATATCGAAGACCCATATCGATTTAGTTAAGGTTGGCGGTTAGGACGTCAAAAAATATATTGAGTCACAAACTTTTCAAGTAATGGAAGATCGATATCAATCCATTACTATTTCGGTACAAGAAAAAATAGAAATGTCTTGCTTCAGTAGTAATAATATAAAATTACCAAAATTTGATTTACCTACCTTTTCGGGAAAATATCTTGAATGGAAACAGTTCGAAAATTTAGTTAAAGAGACACTTCTTCCAAACGCCACAATTGGGCCTTCATAAACACTTTTGTATCTTAAACAAGCGCTTAAGGGAGAAGCTGCACAACTTGTACGAAATTTTACTGTAACCGAAGATAACCTAACAACAGTTTGGGAAATTTTAAATGAAAGGTATAACAATAAACGAGTATTGTTATACCATCAATTAGAGAAGATTTTGTCATTGAAAAATCTACCACAAGAAAATGCATGCGGCGTTCGAAATTTATACGATTGCGTAAATGAAGCAATGTTGGCCATAAGTAATTTAGGGGTACAAACTGAAAATTGGGACCCAATAATAGTGCTCATACTGCTGCAAAAATTAGATAGAGATTCTCGACGTCTCTTTGAACAAAATTTACAGAACCCACGTGAAATACAAAATTTAAACACATTTTTTGAATTTTTGAAAACTAGATTTAATTCGTTAGAAGCTACAGAAGCTAGAAACGACAATAAATTTTTCAAAAAGGCTGAAAATCATAAACGTTCGTAACAACGAAGAAAGGTTGCCAAATCTGCAATGGTGAAAATTTTTGCATGCGAGAAATTCAAGTCGCTAGTCTTAAATAAAAAATTTGAAATTGTAAAAAAACATAAATTGTGTCACAATTGCTCAAGCTCTACTCATCTACAAAAATATTGTAAGAGTTGGTGGAAAAAATAAATCAAGGCTCCGGTAAAGAACAAAAATGTGACAATTCGGGCAGCTCGTCGAATGCAAGTTCAAGTGGTTCGGAAAATAGAAACGAAACGAAGTCACTTCAGACCACAAAAATTAATACGAATGTTGTTCTTTTAGCAACAGCTCGCATAAAGGTATTAACGGAACACGGAAATTATCTAGAATTGCGCGTTACTAGATCAAGGGTCGCAGTCGTCGCTTATTACTGAAAACGCGGCGCAACAACTTAACTTGAAACGCATAAAAAATAAAATTATTATCTGCGGTATCGGTAACAATAAAACACAACTCTCGAAATATTAAGAGGAAATTCAAGTTGGGCCACATTTTAAATCAAAATTTAAAATAAATACTACTGCATTAATAATACCAAAAATTACTAATCTAAACCTTCCAAAGCAATTAGAAGTTTCTCTTCAGCAGATCAAAGGCATCTCATTAGCAGATCCCTACTTTTTAGAGCCTGGACAGATTGATATTCTTCTAGGTGCAGAAGTAATTGCTCAGATATTGCTGAGTGGTGTCATCAAGGAGAAATCAAATTTAATAACAGCTCAGCACAGTGAATTAGGCTGGATTTTATCAGGATGCCTTAATGAGAAAACATCAGACCGTGTAGAATGCTTATGTTCAATGCCTGAAATTGAAGACAGTTTAGAAAGATTGTGCGAAACAGAAGATTTTGAGATTGGTAATTCGGTAAATGATCAAACGACAGTGTGTGAACAACATTTTGAAGCAAATACAAAAAGGACTGCAGAAGGCAGGTACATAGTAAAAAATCCCATTTAAAATAGAAAATTTTTTAATTTTAGGCAAATCAAAATCAAGGGCCATGGCTAGACTTTTTAGCATGGAACGAAAATTTGAAAGGGATGCTGAATTAAAACAAAATTATATTGATTTCATGAAGGAATATCAAGAGCTTGGTCACATGAAGGAAGCACCGTTATTGAAAAAAATGAAGAGCATTTTTATTTGCCACATCATGCTGTTGTTAGGAAGGATAAGACAACAACAAAGTTAAATGTGGTATTCGATGCGTCATCCAAGTCTCATAGTGGTATTAGTCTCAACGATAAAATGATTAATGGGCCCATACTGCAAGATGATCTACTCGACATTTTAATTCGCTGGAGAAGATATCGAATAAGTCTCTGTGCCGATGTTTGTAAAATGTACAGGCAAATTATAGTATGTGAAGAGCAACTGAATTACCAACGCATCTTGTGGAGAGAAAATGTTGAGGATCCAATAAGGGAATTTCAACTGACCACTGTCACTTATGGTATGAAGACAGCTCCGTACTTGGCGATCAAAACATTACGTCAGCTGGCATGTGATGGTAGAGTCAAATATCCTAAGGCAGCTGAAATTGTGTTGAATGATTTTTATGTGGATGATTGCATCACAGGTTTCGATACGATTGAAGAAACTCAAGAAGGTCAGTTCCAGCTTGGCGAATTATTGAAAACGGGTGGATTCCAGTTAAGAAAATGGATTAACAATGAGCCGGCTGTATTACAAACTATTGAAGAAGATTGTACAAAATTGATTTCACTCAGCAAAGATGAAATTCACAAAACATTGGGAATCTATTGGAGTCCAACAAATGATTTTTTCATGTATAAATTAAGCATAACTAACAGAGATAATCCCACAAAACGGGAATTTTTATCAGAGGCTTCTAAAATATTTGACCCTGTTGGATGGATAGCTCCAATAATTCTTAATATTAAACTCCTTTTCCAAGAAATATGGATTTCAAAGATTGGATGGGACGATCATTTACCACAAAATATTTTGAAAAAATGGAATAATCTAAGAAGCGACTTGTCACAGCTAGAGAAGATAATTATTCCAAGATGGATTGCGTGGTCAACAGGTGAAAAAATAGAGCTTCACGGGTTCGCAGATTCGTCACAAAAGGCATACGCAGCGGCGGTGTACGTGCGAATAATGAAAAATAATGCAACCAAAGTATTATTGCTCACTTCAAAGACACGGGTAGCTCCATTACGAACAAAATTGTCAATCCCGAAACTAGAATTGTGTGGTGCAGTACTTCTAGCAAAGCAATGGCACGAGTTAAAAATGCTTTAAAAATTCAGTTACACGACACAGTTTATTGGACAGATACTATGGTTGTACTATCTTGGATCCAGTCAACATCAAAACGTTATCCTGTGTTTATAGAAAATAGAAAAGCTATAATATTACAACATTCTAGCAGGGAACAATGGAAATATGTTTCATCTGAAGAGAACCCAGCCGACGTGGCATTAAGGGGTCCAAAAATTAACAACTTTCTTAGTAATGAGCTCTGGTGGCAAGGACCTCATTGGCTTTCACAAAGTACGGCTGCTTGGAGAAGCAGCGAAATAATATTCTCAGAAAACAATGAAGAGACATAGGTTTTTTCCCTCAAAATTGAAAATATTTTTATTAAAACTCTGTTATCAAAATTTTCTTCAATTCAAAAATTACTTAAAGTCATTGTTTATATTTATAAATTTTTTTATTTTTGCAAGAAAACAACAGACATAAGCAGTGAAGTTACAAACGAAGAATTGGAAAATGCAAGATGTGTCATAGTGAAAATGGTTCAACTTAACGAATTTTATGATGAAATAACCTGTCTGCAACATTCCAAGCCACTTCCAAGAAGCAGTAGAATTCTTAGCCTAAATCTATTTCTTGACAACAACCAACTTCTCCGTGTAAGAGGCAGATTAGAGAATTCCAACTTAGATTTCAGTCAAAAACATCCAATAATTATATCAAATAATTCCTTATTGACGAAATTGATAATACAGTACTATCATAAGCTGACTCTTCATGGTGGAACAGAGCTTACACTTTCAATGATTAGACAGCAATACTGGATTCTCAAAGGTAAAATGACGGTAAAATTTTAACTACAAAAATGTGTTATTTGTTTTAGGCACAAATGTCAAGCAAACCAGCAATTAATGGGTAATTTACCAGAATGCAAAACAAATATAAGTCGTCCCTTCAGTAAGGTTGGTGTCGACTACGCTGGACCAATAAATTTACGAATGGCTAAAGGACGAGGGACGAAGACCTTCAAAGGCTACATATCAGTATTTGCTTGTTTGGTGACAAATGCTCTACATCTCGAAGTTGCATCTGATCTCAGTGCTGAAGGGTTTCTAAATACTTTCAAACGTTTTTCTGGCCGCAGAGGCATCCCATCAGATATCTGGAGTGATAATGCCACCAACTTTGGTCTAGCTAATAAGATATTAGAAAAAAGCGTGAAAGAATTTAACCAGGCTTATAAAAACAACATGTTGCAACACTTTCAGCAATATGGTCTAAAATAGCATTTTATTCCTCCTGCTTCGCCTCATTTTGGTGGAATATGGGAAGCAGGAGTGAAAAGTGTAAAATATCATCTTAAACGAATTCTTCATACAACGAATATGACCTTCGAAGAACTAAACACGATTTTAGTTCAAATCGAGGCGTGCTTGAATTCTCGACCAATGTGTGCATTAAGTGACGACATCAATGATAGACATATTTTTACACATTTTCTAATGGGAACAGCTCCATTGTCATTTCCTTCAAAGAATGAAGACGAAGTGGGAAATTATGTTAAGAAATGGAAGTTAGTTCAACGTCTGCAAGAACAATTTTGGCAGAAGTGGTCAAATGAGTATCTGAGTCAATTGCAAACAGACCATAGTGGAAAATCGAAAAACCAAACGTAAAAGTTGGTGAACTTGTATTTCTGAAAAATGAAAATATGCCTCCAGCGCAGTGGCCTTTAGCTAGAATAACACAAACTCATCCGGGACCTGATGGGAGAGTTAGAGTTGTTACGTTAAAAGCAAAAAATAGTCATATACAACGCAACATCACAAAAAATGTCCTTTGCCGATTGAATACCACAATGATTCCGATAACGAAGATATCGGCACGAAAACCAAGAAGACGTCGAGAAAAGATGCAACCAAATTGAAGAACGGACTAAGTGCTCTTTTTGTAGGACTATTGGTGCTGATAGTACCAACCTCACTGAAGGCTGATATCAACGTATCATCAGTTAACGTGACGAAGTTCGAGACTCCACCTGGCATTTTCTTTGAAAGTTTGGGAACAATCCAAACCGTTACCGGTGAATGGAGTATATTCATACACATTAATCTTACATCGTATTGGCAACAAACCAGGAACTTCCAAGCATGTATTTTGAATATAACAGAGTTATGTGACAAAACGTGTACTGGGATATCGATGAATGAATGTAAGGGCATATCAAGAGAATTGTGTAGTGGAATATCAAATGAACTCAACCAAAGAATGTCTCTAATCAACCAAAAAAATGAATTTATTTTCCATAGCAGAGTGTCAAAAATGAAAAGATATCTGTTTGATGGTGTGGGATATGTGACTAATAAGTTGTTTGGGGTGTTGGACGCTGATTATGCTGAATACATCGAAGATCAATTTGAAACAGTTCAAGAAGATGAAAACCATCTAGTAGAATTGTTAAAGAGCCAAACATCAATAATGGAGTCAACTTCTAATCTCATTAAAAGAAATCATGAAGAAGTAACCGACCAATTGGAATTAATGCAAAATTATAATGAAGCAACTTTTTCGTCATTAGCGGCAGAGCAGCATAAACATCTCATTACGCAAAGATTAAATTCTCTAACGACGTTTTTAGCTCTCATTATGACTGATTATGAAAATCTTCAACAATCATTGATAGATTTGGTTTTAGATACAACACATGCGTTTCTCAATCCACACATAATAACACCTACCCAGATGCAACAGCAGTTGAATATAATAATGGCCAATATACCATCGACGTTAATATTACCAACAAAAGATCTTACGAAAATATACAAAATTATGGCTATCAAAACAAGAATAACAAAAAAGGGAATTGTTTTCAAGGTCGCTGTACCCTTAGTTGCAACCGAAGGGTTTCAGCTCTTCTATTTAACATCAGTACCGTTCCTGATTAGTGGTAACTTAAATATATTCGAAATAACTTCTAAATTTTTAGCTACCAACCTAGCAAGAGATAGTTATTACAAGTTACCAGAACATCAACTAAATCAGTGTGTGGTGTTCGAAGAAAAGGTACATCTGTGTTATGACAATCATATAGTATATAGACAGCATCATACCTGTGGGATTGCGTTTATAACCAACAAGGATGTATCGAAATACTGCAACCCACAATAACTAAATTCAACAGAATATTGGGCGCATATGAAGGCCGAAAATAATTGGATATTTGGAGTACAACATTCAGTGACTGCAAGTGTTTTATGTGGGAACAATGTACAATTTGTTACACTCAATGGTGCCGGAACTTTTCATATGCAAAATAATTGCATTATAAAAACTGGAATTTTGACGATACACTTAAAATCAACATTTCATTCAGAGAAATCGAAATCTATTTCATTTTCGAATATCAATTTTACTAATTCTTTCTTATTTCAGGAAACAAAGGTTTCCACAATTAGTCCCATCACTAGGAACAATGAATCACAAAAATTGGACAACGAGATTGCAAGTTTGAAGGAAGATGAATCATCAGTGAAATTATCACCCCATCATGTACATCATTACACAATTTCGTACACAACATTGATATGTTTGATGGGAATTTTCATCTTTGTATGTTTCAACTGTCATAAAAGGTCATCAGCTGCCCAAGATAATACACCACCTTCAGCACCGAACCAACCGAAATCACCAGCACCTCAGGTATTTATTGTTTAGTTGGGACTATGTTCATCATATGAACAAAATAAATATCACATGTGAAATTGCAACTTGTGTAATTCTCACAAACTTAAGCATTTTACACTAGTTTCAATTTCACATGCAATTCTTATCTATATTTTTATTGTTGATTTTTCCAAATTGGCATTTTGGGTCAATTTTAATTTAAATTTTTTGTGTACAGTAAAGTAAAGTTTAGAATTTATTTTTTTGTTAATTTAATTTTTAAGTCATTCTTGTGTAAACCTTCAATAAATAAACATCATCTAAAAAATTAAGTCTCTCTCTATTTAATTAATCGTAATAATTTTGAAGTTAGTTAACCCTCAAACGGGCAAGATCGTAAAAATGCTTGGATCATGCTCATATTTTTTTTTCGAGTAAATATAGTTAAAACAAGCTTAAGTTTAAATTTTTAAGTAAAAGTATTCACCTGAACGAACGTTAGGTGAAAATTAGTGAACACTGCCTCTAGACGGTCTTGCCGGTTTGAGTGTAAAAAAATATGACAAAAATAAAACAAATTTTTTAATTCAGTAAAAAAGATTTATTTGGAAAAAGATGAAAAAAAGCAATAAAATATATTATTTTCGATGATGATAATCCCAGAAACAATTTTTATCGATGGTACCGCATAAATGTAAGTCGCATTTGGAACAAACGACTTGAGTATCGGACTTTTTACAATGTTTGCACTTTTTTTTTGCTTTTCTATCCACCCAAACTGGAAAATGATCGGCACAATCAAACCTAACATCAGCAACTGGATGAACAGCTCTTTTGCCAACACCTGATAAGCCATACTGTTGTTCCTGGGTACTTTGACCAGACGACGGTCGTCCTACAGAACGTTTATCCCTGAAGGAAATAAGTCCAGCAGCTAATTCCTCCCGAAATTCTGGCAGTTGTAAAAGCTTTGCAATATCTGACGTATTACTGGAATCATTTGCTTTCTCGGCATGTACACGTTTATATAAAATAAATGCATTAGTAGCCGCCATGTCCACAAAATGGTAGAACAATCTTATCATAATATTTCGAGTTTTAACTCGAATGTGACACCGGCCCATCAGGCCATCCATAAGGTCTACTCCACCCATGTGAGCATTGTATTCTCGAATGATTTGCGGGCAATTGATTCCGATAAATTTTTTGTTCTTTCTATCATACCTGGAGGCCTTCGCAGCTTGCTTATCAGGATTAGTTCTTGCGAAATTCTCAATTCCAACATATGTCGATGCTAAACGGACACATTTATTATCTTTCCATAAAACTGTGTTAACATCGATTCCTTGGATTGAAGTAAGGTATTCTATGGAAAAACCTCTCTCCTTTTTGTTCACTTCGCTGTCAGTTGGTAGCTTACACGCCGGTATGCGATTGACTGTAAAAAATAAAGCAAATCATGTATTTTTGGCTGTAAATAGAAAAGTGAATCAAATACCTCTCACTGTGCCCAAACTGTAAATTCCCCTGGCTCGTAAATAGACTAAAAGTGGCAGCGATGTGTAAAAGTTATCAAAATACAGGATGTGGTGAACGAAATTAGGAATAGTTTGTGATAAACGAACAACAACATTTGATGTGGCTCCAAGATCTGGAGTGTCAGGCAGGATAACATTATCGCCAGCTCCATTATATATTTCAAAACGGTAGCCAAAACCGTTTGAATCGCAAAGGACAAACAATTTAACTCCCCACTTATGTGGCTTATTAGGCATGTATTGACGAAGATGGTGTTTCGTCTTTGTGCTGCACATCTGTTCATCGACGCAAAGTCTAGCTGGTTTCGGAATTGAATCGAATCGGACGTTGATCTTGTTGGCCAGCGTTCGTATGCGGAACAGTGGGTCATATCCCGGTTCACCTTTCTTTTTTCGCAGCGACTCATCTTGGAACGATAAATATTTCTTGATGACAATAAATCGTTTCAATGGCATGCACTTTTGAATTGGCGTAAAAGCATGTTTTCCCCAATAGCTATCTGTATTAGGATAGCGATATACCGACATATACATTGTTATGCCAATGTAATGCCTAATCTCAGCAAGAGTTGTTCGGAACGTCGAGTTTATATTTTCCTCCAAGGCGCAACGGTTTGTCTCTTCAACGATCAATTCGATGACATCATCAGTGAAAAAATAATTAAAGAAATCCAGTGGTGTTAAGAGTTCTTTCACAGTGAAAGGAAGTGATGAATCGCCACGAAAAGCTACTTCGTTTACATGTAAACACATGGAGCGTTTACGCCAGACCAATTTTGATAGCTCTTTTGAGTCTTTCGATACTGCATTCAGAGCTAACAACAAAAAATATAAACAATGAATTTTTATATTAAATATAATTTTGAAGGTAATATAGTCATACCTCCTCCAGTGAAGCCACCAGCACTGGGCTGAATTGAGGGTCCACCACATTCAACTGTCGGTAATGGTGGTCGAGCTTTTTTGGGTATGCAGGGTTCTTTTATTTTAGTCGCTGCTGAGATGGATGGTTCTTGTGTCTCAACTGTTTCGACCGCTGCAACAGGTATATCCATTTCACCCAAATTCAACGACATATTTATGCCTTGTACAAATAAATCAGGAATCTCTGTTGCATTCATTTCGTTAATGTACTCTTGGATGGCCTGTTCTTCTAAATTATAAGGCTCATTGAAAACATAATCTGGATCGCCAACACTGTCATCACTGTCGTAATTTTCGTCTCCGCTTTCCACAGAATCGATGAACTCTAATATTTGATCTAGTAAATTTTTTTTTTGTATTTGCGGTGTTTTTGCTGAAGAATTTGAAAGGTTTTTCGTTTTGGGGTATAACGAACTTTTTTAACGAACAACGTTCTTTTTTCAACGAAATATTCGTATGTGCAAAATCAACGAAATTTTCGTTAATTTTAACGCATTTTTTACTTTTCAGTAAGAGCAAATTTCTTTCTGTGTAGCAACATTAAAATTTATGTTTGAGAAACTCTCTTTAATTAAAAGTGAAATTAGCAAGAAGTTGATGGATGATTTGAACATTCGAATTGATGAACGTTGGATGTTATGTACTTATTATGCGGCTTTAAGAACTCTACGATCACGACATCGAGAAGTACAATAGATTTTGAAGGCATGTTGGCATCTCGACTTTTTTGTGTAAATGATGTTTAAATAATTGAAACAACTGCCGATAGTTCCACAAGTCAAATTTTAACCCTACAAAACGAACTTAATGTATTGCTTGAGAAAATTTAATCACCTTCAGTGGCTCCTTGGAAACCACAATTTCAAGTGGTTAAAGGCTGAATTTACTCTCTTCAAAAACATAGGATAATTTTCAGTATGTGCTAATTTCTGTACAAAAATAAGAACACGTTTTTCTGACAAGTCATTATCATCACCCGTATTTTTGAAGTAATATTATACAAAGTTAAATTTATATTAAAATTGAAATCATTTGAAAACCATGCTTAGAAATGGAAAAATTTAACTTGAACTTTTATTAAACATTAAAAAACAGTAAAAAAGCTGTTAACTGCTGTTTTTTCAAAATTCTAAAACAGCAAACAGCTGTTTTTTAAAAACTACTGTTTTTCAGAAACCCTAGTCTCCACCTCATGATAAAAGGCCGTCTGATTTCAATATGTCTTATATCTTACAATCTGTCTTATATCTTTCAATATCAATATGACTTATGGTAGGTGAAGTGGTATATCTTTATATACTTCGGTTTAAACTAAATTTAAATTTGGATATATAACCTGAATATAAAGTTTTACAATTTTGAATTATGAGTATGTATAACTTTAATTTTGTTAAATTTTTATTTCAAATAATGCCACAAATTGCCGGGATGAGCAAAAAAATCTCAGGTGCTAAAATCCATTATCGATCGAATGATCCTTTTTATTGAAATTTTTTTTATCAAATATTACATTTTGTACAATAAATGAATTTAAATACGGAAATGATTGAACTGGACTTGATATGTTTTTTTTTTATAAATACAAAATTACTTAGCTTTGTAAATATTAAAGTAGTAGAATTATATAAAAATGAGAATATTAAATACTTTTATACTGAATAAAAACATTAAAACTTTGAACTTTGTTTCGACAACAGTTCTGCTGATATTAAAAATTTTTGTTGGAAATTATGAATTGAATTATTCTTCTTTCCCTATTCAAATGAATGACATAATGATGATTTTTGCTTTGAAATAATAAGAGTTTTACGGAATATAATGAACTTAATGGCAAAGGATACAAAAGCTTGAGCATTAAAATCACAGTAATATAATGTTTTTGGAACGTAGTTCCTTATCAGACGCTGTTGTGGAAAAATGTATTAAAAATTTGAACACTAAGTGTCGCTAACATATTATAAACAAAAAAAAAAAGTTAAACATTTTTTTTTTTTTTTTTTGAAATTTTGAATTTTTTAAAAATTATTTAAATTCACTATTGAATTTGAATGTTAAATTTAATTTAATTTTAAATATTTATTTTTTTTTTTAATATAAAACAAAACAGAAATAAATTTTCTTATTATTATTCGATATTTTTTTATTTTTTGAATAAAAAAAATAAACTCTCGTCGCTTAAATCTTTTTGTTTTTGATATTTTTTTTCTCTTTCCAATTGGAAGTTTGAATTTGGATATTTGTTTCGCTTTTTGTTGTTGTCTTATCGCTTATTTATTATGCTACAATGAAAATTTATTAAAATGCATACAGATTGATAAAACAAAAAGAATAGTAAACATCCAATGAAATTTATAAAAT
Organism: Hybos culiciformis; assembly: GCA_964007475.1. Classification (NCBI taxonomy): domain Eukaryota; kingdom Metazoa; phylum Arthropoda; class Insecta; order Diptera; family Hybotidae; genus Hybos; species Hybos culiciformis. Next base: position 103,712,270 of record OZ023273.1, read on the forward strand.
TTAAATCAAAAATTCTATCAAAGTTATCTATTAATGTTATATGTACAAAATAATTCCGATGGTTCACATCTGTCAAACGTCCCGTCGGCTCTTGTGTTTTTTATTGCACTTTGTATGAAAATTGATAAACTTAAATTTTATTTCAATTTATAAAATATTTATAAAATAAAATATTTAGAAAATATTAATTTTTTATTATTAACTAATTAATATTTTATAGTTCAAATAAAATTTAGATTTTCATACTAATTTCAATGTAAATAAAAATCTTGAATAATTTTGTCAGTATTATTTTGCCAATATAAAGGCGCTATTCGGTACCAAGGTAAGTCAAGCCAGCGTTATATATTTCGATACTTTGCCATTTTGGTTATGATATTTGTTTTTTTTTGTGTTGCAAACAACAAAAACAAAAAATTAAAATTTATAAGTAAATTAACGATACCTGTTAATTTTTTTAAAGTTTAAATAATGAGTCGACGCCGTCGCATTTTATATGATTTGATGAAAACTTAAATTTTATTTGATTTTATAAAATATTAATAAAATATTTAGAAAATATTAATTTTTTATTATTAACTAATTATTATATTATATTTCAAATAAAATTTACATTTTCATACTAATTTCAATGTAAATAAAAATCTTGTAAAATTTTGTCAGTATAATATTTCCCCATAAGGGCGCTATTCGGTACTTTATAATTTATGTAATACAATATTGAAATGAAGTTTTTAACCAGCCGCTCAAGCAGCGGCGCGTTACACCGTAGGCAAAGTAGGCAATTGCCTAGGGCACCATGATTTGGGGGGCACCAAAATACTAAATAATTTTTTTACATGTAATACTTTAAACTAATTTTCAGTTGTCTGCTACCTTTAACTCTTTTAAAACAGAAAAATCTTAGATTGTGACAAGTCACATAAGATTATTTAGTATATTCAAATTTTAGTATGTATTGAAAGGGAACACAAGAAAAATTAATTTTGTTGATTTATTGATGAATTTGTGGAGCATAAAGTGAGAAAAGTATCGTTGTGACTGGGAATAATTTAGGACCGGGAAATCAAAATTTTTATTTATATAGAAAAATTTTCTACGCTTAAAAAAAAGTTAACAGTCTGGGTTAAAAGAAATATTCAAATTTCAGATAACGAATTTTGGCACTGCGCATCGGGAAACTCCGCTAGCTTGGTGGGCCACTCCAGCTCTAAGTGTATAATTGAATTTTTTTATTCATTTTTAATTATTTAATTATTTTATTTTAATTTTTTTCAATTCTTTTTCTATTCATTATTTATAATTTGGTTACATAAATCAATAAAGAAATATATGTATATGAATTAAAGAAAGCATTCCTTATTAATATATTAAAATTGTTTATTAGTTCATGTAAATTTTGATGTAGAAAAATTTTAATTGCCTAGGGCACCATAATGTCATAACGCGCCTCTGCGCTCAAGTCACACTATAGATTTGTTTATAGTAGACGAAAACTGGGAAAAAATAGAACAAAACGAAAAAAGATGTGGTTTGAGGAATTATGATGCAGGGCTTGTATATTTTTTTAAATTTTTTTTTAAACTAATAAAATTTTGAATTCATCGAAAATGAAAATTATTTATATATACGCTAAGGAACTACGTTCCAATCGGGTGTCCCATGACAGCTCTTGTGTTTTTTTTTTACTTGTTTTTTATCACGGAAAATATTCGTCATTCTCCTTCCGAATGTCGGAGACTAAGAAATTGATTGCAGGTACTTTAAAAAGCTCCAAACTATTTTAGGTAAATCAACACAATCTCACAAAAGGTTCTTTATTATATTATTTGTCTTATTTTAGAAAAATTAAGAAGCAAAAATTAACCCTTAAATTTTTTATCTATCGACAAATATGCATTAATAAAAATAGTCTCTACAATATTCACATAAGACAAATAAATTTTAAAGAAACATAATCTTTCAATTCAATTGACGATATTAAATTGAATTATATTTTATAAATTGATATATTTAGAAATAAAAATTGTTAAAAGCTTTTTACAGTCACTTAATATTATTCTTTAACAAATTAAATTTTAGATTTGAACATGATATAAATTTCATTTTAATAGATTTATTTTAATATTTGCCATTTTGATTTATGACTTTTATATTTGATATTTATATTATATGCTTAAATTTCCCTGCAATTCAAATAAAATTGCTATATACATTATTATTATTATTTTATGAATTTCAATAATAATAATAATAAATTAATTTATTGAAATAATTATATTTATTTTGAAACTTTTGTTTAAGTTATTGTGTATTTCTAATTCAAACAAAAAATAATACATTTATAATTATAATGTATATCCGTTTTAGACAAATGTAATTTATTATTTGTAGGTTTTAAGGTAAGTTCATTATTAGGTTTTTATTTAAAAAATTAATTTGAATAAACAGAAATAATATGTATGTAAGAATTGTGAAATCCTTTACCTTTATGGTAAAAGATATAATATAATTATTATCTAATAAATAAAAATGAAAATTCTCTGTTTCTCTGTTTCTCTGTTTCTCTGTTTCTCTGTTTCTCTGTTTCTCTGTTTCTCTGTTTCTCTGTTTCTCTGTTTCTCTGCTTCTCTGTTTCTCTGTTTCTCTGTTTCTCTGTTTCTCTGTTTCTCTGTTTCTCTGTTTCTCTGTTTCTCTGTTTCTCTGTTCTCTGTCCTCTGTCCTCAATCACGCCTAAACCGCTGGACCGATTTGGCTGAAATTTTGAACTTAAGTATCATTGGGGCCCGAGATGGTTATAGGGTACTAGAAATTTTGATCTGAATCTCCGGCGGGGGGCTGCCTTAGAACCCGTTTTGAAATTTAGGAATATTCCAATAAAATACATTAGAAGCGTTGGACCCGAAAACCCTATTTAAAAAACTGGATGTTGAGAGGCCCACAACCGTTGTGCCAGGGCTCGATTGGGAGGGCTATATAACAAACTTCGAAATTTTGAAATTTTGAGGTTAAGTAGCATTGGGACCCGAGATGGTTATAGGGTACTAGAAATTTTGATCCGTGGCCCCGACGGGGGGCTACCTTAGAAGCCGGTTTTGAAATTTTGGTATATTCCAATAAAATATAGTAGCTTTGAACCCGAAAAGTCTATTTAACACCTGGATGTTGAGAGGCCCCCAACCGTTGTGCCACGGCTCAATTGGGGGGCTATACAACAAATTTCGAAATTTTGAGGTTAAGTAGCATTGGGACCCGAGATGGTTATAGGGTACTAGAAATTATGATGCGTGGTCCCGACGGGGGGCTATCTTAGAAGCCGGTTTTGGAATTTTGGGTATATTCCAATAAAATATAGTAGCGTTGGGCCCGAAAACCCTATTTAAGAAACTGGATGTCGAGAGGCCCCCAACCGTTGTCCCAGGGCTCATTTGGGGGTGCTATACAAAAAATTTCGAAATTTTGAAGTTAAGTAGCATTGGGACTCGAGATTGTTATAGGGAACTAGAAATGTTGACCCGAGGCCCCGACGGGGAATACCTGAGAAGCCGGTTTGGAAATTTAGGTGTATTCCAATAAAATATAGTAGTGTTGAACCCGAAGAGTCTGTTTAAAAAACTGGATGTTGAAAGGACCCCAACCGTTGTCCCAGGGCTCAATTGGGAGGCTATACAACAAATTTCGAAATTTTGGAATTTTAAAAATATGGAGTCTAAAGACTCGAGATGGTTATAGGGTACTAGAAATTTTCGAATCGACTATTTGGAAGTCTGGATGTGTTAGGGTATCGGGGAAGTGGCTATTTAACAATTTTTGAAATTCTGTTTTTTTTAGTGCACAAAATCTAAATTAAAGTGTTTTGATATTAATATAATTTTCGGACTACCGTGCGAAGCCGGGTATTTCGACTAGTTTATTAATAAAAAAAAAAAAAAAATTGTCACATAGTGGTTTTATATCCGTTTTTCCACTAACCGAAATCATATCATGTATTAAAAATATTATTGGTAGTATTTATTTATTTATTTATTTATTCAAAATATTATATTACATTTATTTTTTTATAATATATTTAGAGTTTGAAATTATTTCTTCTTCTTACATCTAAAAATTCAATTGTTATTTCTTAATTTATAATGTATTTTTTATTTGATATTTATATATAGGAAATATCTTTAAATTTAAAACCTATCTGATTATCTTAAGTCTAATACTTATATCTATTTTAAACTTACATCTAGCCATTCACACTCTCAACATACACTCATGCATTCTATTTCAGTACTGATATTAAGGGATTTTTGGAAAAACTACATTTTATCTTAAATTTATTTGTAATGTTATTTATTTGATTTTTGACTAAATCTATATTTGATTTTTCATGTAGCTTTTTGGTAGAGTAATAATTAGGGAGATTGTGTAACATTTTTAAAATTTTATTTTGTATTTTTTGTAGTTTATTTATATGACACTTTGCTGCATTTCCCCAGATTGGGCAACTGTACAATATTTTAGGGACGAATATTACTTTGTAGATAGTAAGTTTGTTTTTTATATTAAGAGGGCAGTTTCTGTTAATAAAGGGATATAATATTTTGATAGTTTTGTTTATTTTATCTACTGTATATGATATGTGTTTTTGAAATTTTACTTTTTTGTCAAATACAATACCTAGGTACTTTATGTCAGGGACCCAATTTATTTCAATGTCATGCAGTTTTAAGTTGTGCTGAGGTAAATAATATTCTTTCCTTCTCTGCGTATAGTATATTGAGTTGGTTTTGGATATGTTTATATCTATTTTCCATTTGTAATAATAATCAGCTAATATATTTAATGCCTGTTGTAGGTTTGTGTAGATGTGCCTACGGTGTATATTGCTGTGTCGTCGGCAAAATTTGAACTTTGGCAGTTTGGTAAGCAAGGAAAGTCCGAAATATATAAATTATATAGTATTGGTCCTAATACTGAGCCTTGCGGAACACCAGCTTTTGGCGTATGTCCGTTAGAGAAAACATTACCTATGGTTACCTGGAATTCTCTTTCTGTAAGGAAACTATTTATTAATTTGAGTAGAAATATTGGAACTTTTGCATTACTTAATTTGAATATTAGGCCATCGTGCCATACAGTGTCAAATGCTGATGCTATGTCTAGTACCACCATACCCACAGACTTTTTATTGTCAAGGGAATTTTTATTGTCATTTTTTACTCTTGCTAAAGCGTGTTGGGTGTTATGATTTGCTTTAATCCATATTGAGTGTCCGGCAGGGTCTTATTTTTACTCATAATCTTTGTAATATATTTTTTGATTATTTTTTCGAAAATTTTACCAAGTACATTTAGGAGGCTGATTGGTCTATAGCTTTTTGGATCTTCTTTTGGTTTCCTAGGCTTGGGTATAGGTAATGTTTTGGACAACTTCCACAATTTAGGAAAGTACCTATATGTAAGATACATGAGTTGTAAATTGCTAGTAAATATAATTTAATTTCCCTTGTTAGATTTTTGATTGCTAAATTAGGTATATTATCCAGCCCAGGGGTTTTCCTATTTTTAAGATTATTTATAAGTGTTTCTAGCTCACTAATTTTTACAGGTTTCGGAATACATACATCTGGGTTCTCTAATATTGGTCTTATAGTTTCATTTACCATTCCCTCAGTTTCTCAAATGGTTTGTTTCAAATGTATATTATTGTTTAATTTAAAAAAGTAAACATTTTAATTAGTTGTTTAGGATATAATATCATCCTTATCTCTTAACAAATTGAAATTTTGTATGTAATCATAAGTATTGAAGAAAATCATGGAATAAAATAAAATAAATTGAATTGAATTGAATTGAGAATAATTATTATTTATTACATACCAAAATTTAATTTTAACTAAATGAGATGTGAAAACTTTAAAGGAATCAAAATTTAGTAGTTTGTAATTACTTCAATATAAATATTTTAAATCATTTTAATTGTTATAAAAAAAAAACAATTGACTCTAAGTTTTTTAATTATCTATACTTCAGAGTTCAATAAGAAAATTAACCAAAAAGAATTTGTGCACTTATAATATACATTATTAGTATATTCTTATTAGAATAGACTGGTAATAATTGTTTGTAAACTAGTTTACAACTCTATACTATTGTATATTTTATTACATCATATAAGTCAATATAGTCAAAAATCGAAATCTTGCTTAAAACCGCACAAATTATTTCGGGATTTCGATATTATGCCTCATACAGAATTAATCCAATATTGATAAAAATTTTAATGCACAATGTATAATTGGAAATCTCTAATTTGTTAAACAAACTGAAACGATATATGTAACTTTAGTAAAATTTTAAAATATATGACACTGAAATTTGAAAATTAATAAAAAAATAATAAAAAATGTATAAAAAAATCACAAATTAGGCTTATTTATTATATTTTTACACTTTATATTTCTTTTAAGCTAGAAAGGAAAACATAATGCGTAATAAATGTAAAGAATTATAATATAAAGATCCAGACGGAACACTTATAAAATGTATGTCGGCCGTCATGGTGTAGTGGTATTGCCATTATCCTACGGCGTGTTCGGTCGTGGGTTCGATTCCCACCTCGGACTGGAATTTGTGTCATTTTTCAAATTTGTCTCACTTGAATTAAGTGTGTGTGTTGTTTTTTTTTTTTTTTTTTTTAATAAAAAAATCATTTCTTTGAAATAAAGGATAATCATCATCATGAGTAAAATAGTTTGCAATATCCTTAAATTTCCTGATTTTAAAAAAGTTTCATTACCTTTTGAATAAACTTTAAAGAAGTTTTTCGATGTGATAAATGGAATCCTTTTAGTGAAAAAAATTCTTACATACATTTTTTTGGAGATCATGTGCACAATTTTGTACTTTTTTAAATCATTATTATTGCTTTGCTTTAGATTTAGATTGCATTTAAAATAAATTTTATTGTCACAAAAGATATCTGAATTATTTTCTGCATAAAGAAAATATATAAAGAAAATGACATTTATTATTTTATAAATTTCTGTTAATATTACAAACAAAATCAAATTATCACATCGTGATAATATATAACTAGTTTAATTTATTTTCGTTTGAAGACTACTTACGACAAATAAAACCTTAGTTAACGATTTTAAGTGGTTAGGATTTTTCCTTTCTTTTTGTTCTGAATAATGAAAATGGAAAATAAAGACGTTTATTGTACGATTTTTTTACATTGCTTTCGATTTTAGAGTTAAGTTCTCACAGATTACATTCTCGATTTAGAAAATCATAAGATTCTATGTACATACATATGAAATTAAGGATATTTGAAGTAAAAATGATTAATAATTATTCTCTGAATTTAAACCTGCATAATCTGGTGGACTTTATCCACAAAAATTATGTACATAAATCATATAATATAAAATAAATATTTTTATTTGATGTATAATTGCTGAAACTGAATCTCCAGAAACAAAGTAAAAAATGTTACTGTAATAAAATATTATTAAAAATAAAAGTAGTTTAGAAACTATTAATTAAACATTGTTATATTCATCCTTGTTAGGAACGTTTATGAAAACTTCTTTTGGCAAAATTTGAACAAAAAACATAATTTGATTTGAATTTTTATTAAATTTAAATTCATTTTTAAAATATAATAATAAACATAAACAAAAAAGTATTTATAATGTTATTAAAGAGATTTCCTTTCGTTTTACATTGATGAAAGATTTACTGAAAATATAATATTAAATTTATTCAAACTTATAAATACGAACTTTATTGGTTTTGCGGAAGAATTGTTTATTTTAATAAATATGTGAAGAGAAAATTAGTTTGAATTTTTTTTGTTAAAACCAAGGTGAAAAAAAACATACAGTAGAATGAAAACTTCCACAATGTACATATTCGTTTTAAATTTTTTCTTATAAATTTTTTTTCTCCTTTTGAGAATTCTTAAACGAAAATATTATTTAAAGTTCAAAGGAAATTTTGTGTATAATTTAAAGAAATGGGAAAAAACAATAAAAAAACGAAGAAAATAAATAGGAAACGTGCAAAAAGGAAATTTATATTAGGTCCTTTGATGGATGGTTATTAATCGTATCGTGTGAATACAATGCTAAGGCCTGGATTACAAATAAATAATAACAAGACAATAATAACTCTCTAAAAGTTTTCTTGATTTTTCTCAATCTAATAAAATGAGTGCTGATATGCACTAAAAATAACTAACTTAAATTTTATTGCGGGATGACACCGACACATAAAATTGATCTCAATGACCAAAATCGTATCTACACTGAAGTTAGACGAAAACTCAGTAACATTTCCCTTATTTACATAAAACTATAATAACAAAATTATTAATGATAATTTTTTTATCATAATGAAAACTAAATTTTAAATAGTGTTTTTATTTCATTTATGTTCAATTTAGGTTTGCTGTTTCCATTTTTTGAAGTATAATCAGCATAAATTAACTGATGAAATATAAAAAACGTATAGCCTACAGCCATAAAAACGATAATAAAAATATTCAAACAGCAAAGAGTAATTATCAAAAAAAAAAATATGAAAAAATAAAATTGCTGTCCTGTGATAGTGAATAAAGTTTATGGTTTCAATGTAAATTTAATTTATTTTACAATTTTTTTTGGAAAATTATTAAAACACATAGCATTAATATTTGATGGCTAGACTGAATTGGTCATAAAATACAACTGGGAAGTTATACGTGTCACAATCACAATAATGCTGACATAATGGTTTTTGGAAATTTTTATGACCAATTTTAAATACAAAATACAAAGTATCCTTAAGTGTAGTCACGGATAATAATTACAAATAAACTCAAAGATGTTGAAACTTTTATATATGTTAATAATTTTTTTTGGTACATAAAGCACATAAAGCTGAGAGAGAAAATTACATTACGACATTCGAACAAACTGTTTAGTGAATTGGTTTTATACTCAAAACATAATTTATATGCTTTTTACTGTATTCAGGAAACTAAGCATATTTTCGTGCGATATTGAAACTCAGTTTGGTAAAAAAAAATGATTGAATCAGTTCACAAAATTGAAAAATCACTGGAATTTCCCGAATCATTGGTGACATTTAAAAGTTTAAACTTTTTTCTTGATGCCATGTTATATTTGTTCTCAATAAAACGCGTGATCTTTTTTAATTGCTTTTATTTCAACTGTTTCTTAACAACTAATTAATTCATTATATTTTTATACAATATTTCTAATTACATATTGTCTTATAAATTATATGTATACAACGACCTAACAGTATTCGAGTGAGAGTTCTGTTAAAAGTATCTTCAATATATAACAACACTCCCCCTCAGTTCGTTGTATGAGAAAACAAACTTATTTTGAAATACTATTCACTTTACTTCTAGTACGAGTACTTATGCATTCGGTTTCTTTGTTGAACTCATAAACGGAACTGTCTCCACAGCTAAACACCTCTTCCGATGTATCTTCATCAGATTCAACGGTTTCTAGAACATCCTGTTCCTCTGAATTTTCTTCATTTTCCGCAAAAATAATTTTTTCAAAAGGATCTGTTAAAGTAACCGGAATATGTTCGACCGGATATTCAGTACCATCATTCCGCGCTATGATTTGATTTATATGACGTTTACAAATCTTACTGTTTTCTAATTTTATAGAATAAATTTGTTTTCCCATTAACTTAATAATTATTCCCTTAACCCAAAAAACTTTGTTACTACTATAATTTTTACATAATATTTTATCACCTGCTCTAAACTTTTTCCTATTCTTACCCCGTATTATGTCTAATAAAAATAATATTTGAAAATATAGTGTTACAAATAAAGGACCATGAATGCCTTGAAGCAGGTATGAATATCTTGAAGGAGCTAAGAATGTTGAATTTCAAAATTAATAGAATTTCCTTAAATTAATATTTTATTTCAAACTTTTTCACGCAGGTAGAAAATTAATTGCGCAATAAAGTTGAAAGAAATATAATTCATTATAAAGTATAATATTATATGATTTATGGATAAAGTATTTTTTATTTATGTATAATTCTTCTGTTGAACATAAAAAACAACCATTTCTAATTATTATTATCATTAAAAATAATTATGTAAGCTTTTTTCATCCATAGTCTGTAGAGACTTACAGTAAATTAATAAGCTATAATAATAACTTGATTTCTAAAATCTTCAATAATATCTAAAATTATTATATGTATAATATTATCATTTTTTGAAAGTGAAGTCTTAAATTCATGCCAAGGGGACATTGTATATTTTATCAAGTATTTTGGGATGTCCAAAAAGATTATATCAAATATGATTATTATTTTATGCCAAAAATTTTCAATGAACACTTTCAATTTTCAAAATAAAAACGATATTTTCCTATTCAGACAAGACAAATTATTATTATCTCTATCCATTGCTTTTCCGTATAAAGTATATAATAGTAGATTATTGTATATGTAAACTAAATTTGTTATTAATTAAGAGTTCTGTATACACAAAAATACATTGACACGTTTCAATACTTACAAGTGTCAATGTATTTTTGTGTAAATACAGAACGAGTTGTATAACAAATTTTGTTTACATATCCAATATACTGTTTTAATGCGTAGGGGAGAGGTAGTTGCAAAGAGAGAATATTTTTTCTTCTCATTTTTTCTCATTTTTTTTTTTTGTATTTGGCTGAATTGAAATATTGTGAGAGATATTATGTTTGTTTAGGTATTACCATAGATTAAGAATACAGAAAGAATACAAAAGACGCATATAATACTCCATTTAGTGATCTAAATTCTATAGCACTAAATACAACATAACGATCCCCAACGCATTAAAGTATTTTTTGTTGGGATTGAAATGTTTGAATTTTCAAAAATATAACTATTTATATAGATTTTCGTATTATATATAAGTAATTTCAAATTCAATGATTATTGCTCGTATACCTACGCATATATAATACATACTGTGTTGCCAAAAATTTTTTATCTGACGTTTCCTGAAACATATTTTCCTAGGGCTGCTCTTGAAAATAAAAAAAAATAAAAATGCTAATACGACTGAAATCTATTATCCAATTATGCATCTGTTATATTCATTATTCCTCTATTATCTCAAATCACTATAATAGTCAAATTAAAATTAGAATCCATGCCATAGTAAATCTGTATAATTTATAGTCATATTAAAGTATCGTTGTCGTTTTTTTATTAAACCAGAAAATTAACAGTTCATATAAATATCTGTATTAATATGATTCTACAATCATCGCATCGTTAGACACATGTAATACCATCCATAAACATAAAACGTCTAAACATTGTGTCAAATAAGATCCCAATGTTATTCAAATTAATGAATTTAAAATAACATTAACTTGTCAAAAATAATATTCATTTCTATATATTTTTAGCAAAGAATAAATTAATGATAACAATCTGGATAATTTAAAAATTTCCCGTTTGAAACTCTTAAAATTATTGAAGAAGTTGAAAAACAAATTATTTTTGTATTCTGTTGTTTTATTTAAATTATTAAATTAACACGTCTGGTCGTCTAGTCTTCAGGAAGCTTAATTATTGTACGTGATCTGAAAATTGGGCATATAACATGTTAGAAAACAAAAAAAATATATTTACATAATTATTTATTTTTATATTTTTTCTTAAGAAAAGAGTTCAAATTTATGATTTATGAAAATATTTTAATAAAAAAGTTAAATATTTTTAAAATCATCAATCAATTTTTAAAATCATTTTTAACTTTTTAGTATAGAATTATTTATTAATAAATTCTAGCCCTTATCATGGAAGGCGCTGTCGCCGTCGCCAGTCGCCAAAAGCGACAATTAGGTATCATGGAAGTAAATAAATAAATAAAAAAAATAAAAAAAAAATAAAAAAGAAATAAATAAAAAATTAAATAAATAAAAAAAAAATTTAGTCTAGTAAATTTTTTCTTTCGTATTTGCGGTGTTTTTGCTGAAGAATTTGAAAGGTTTTTGGTTTTGGGGTATAACGAACTTTTTTAACGAACTACGAGCTTTTTTTAACGAAATGTTCGTTGTAGCCAAAATAACGAATTTTTCGTTGATTTTAACGAATTATTTAGTTATTAGTACGAGCAAATTTTTTTCTGTGTTGGCGACACTAGACGACAATCAATTGAAAATCCGTATTATTGTAGTCGCTTTTGTAGCCTTTTTAATAAATTTACTTTCGCCTGCTTTCAAGTAGACGACTAGTATATTATTTTGATGTTTCAATTTGAAAAAAAAATGTTTGGAAAATATATTTTGAAAAAGTTTGAAAAATTCTTATTTAACTAAGAATTCTGAAAAATGAGGTAAACATAGTTTTTTTATTTATTAAAATCAATTTTTTTGAATTTTAACTTCAAAAATTTTTGAAATTTTTACGTTTTTTATTTACGTGTTGCTGTTATTCACAAAAAAAAATCAAGTGTTATCGCATCAAGTTGAAGGCGCCTTGTAAGTTAGAGTGGCCTGAAAATTGGGCGCCTTCTGTAATACGAAAAAGAATCATCGGCGACTCAAAAAGACGACTTAGGCGACACGCGACAGCGTCTTCCATGATAAGGGTTACTAATTAAACTATGAGAATCAAAAATACTTAAACGATTGCATGGTGATGATTTTCTCGTTTGAATTGATAAAACAAAAGTATAGGAAAAATTCTAGGTTGGGCAGTGTAGTGCAATAAATGTTATAATAAATAAAAATATAACTTAACATACCCGGCCGATATTTAAGTTTGATTTATTTGAATCAAGTTAGTTATGTACATACATAATGTATGTATACTATATTTATGTTGATAAAAAAATGGCCAATAATTCCTAAATAGTTTAAAACACTATTGAGCAAAACCTAAAGAAACAATATATAGAAAATTATTTTATGAAAAAATTTGTATAGAATAGCAACATTTATTCAAAAATATAATTTCGGGTAATTTTGTGGCTTTATTAAGCGGAAGGAAGAAGAATTTTAAATTATTATTTTTTTTTTTTTTTATTTTCATGAAAACATGAAAGAAAAAAGCTTTTATTAAAAATACTTAAAACAAATTTTTTTTTTTTTTTTTACTTTCGGAAAATAATAGAAAAACTTTACCTTTTTTTTCTACATAATTCTGTTTTTGTATACCACCCACGGTGAGATTTTTTTTATATAAAAAAGAAAACGAAAATAAAGGATTTTTGCCCAATTATCTTCATGCAAAATTTTTAAAAGAAAAATATTTTAATGACTATTTCGCTTGAGATTGCACCTCTGATATTATAATTTGAAAATCCTGAATAATAATTTATTTTACGAAAACTACTTTTTCAGACTTTCATTCTGTTGTATTGAGTTAGATAGTCGGAAAAGTCTAAGATGAGTATAAAACCAATATCAACAAAATATTAAAAAAATTTGTTCACTAATTTTACTCTTGTTCAGTTGGAAATTAACATTTTGGTTATCATTTAATATTGTCAAAAAAACTAAAAATGTGAAAAGTTTGTGATACAAGACTAGGCAATAGTACAAGTAATTCTAACTATAGTCTTAATACAAGAAAAATATTTATGCAAATAATATTTTTAAAGCAAAAAGGCAAAAATTAAATTTCTTCCCATCATTACATCAAACATTTTTTAGCTATTTATTTCTTTTTTCTGATTTTGAAGTCAATATTTTTAAGAACTTTATCAAAATTTTTATGAATGTGTTTTACTTTTATATCCATTATTTAAAAGGATTAAATCCCTTTTCTACATCAATGAATGATTTTAATTCAGAAAAAGAGGTACAATAGTAAATATATAGAATTAAGTTTTAAAGATAAATGAAGGAACATAACAGGGAAATGATAAATCTGAATATTTAAGCATTTAAGTATTAAAACACTTCTTTTGTTTATATATTTTTGATTGTTCTGAAGGTGTTTTTTGTTTAATGAATTGAAAATTGATCTTTGAAATAAATAAAATAAATAAATAATAAGTCATACAAACTCTTTATTCAAATTAAAAGTTATAAATATATAATTATATCAAACTTTGGTTACAACGGAATTAAACCATATAATGATATCGAACTCAGCTTATCAAAATAAACAAGAAAAACTTTAATGTCAAATATTTGTATTGAAATATAGCTAAGACTTTATTTGCTTTTAAATAATTATTAACTTTCATTATAATTCGAGTTTTTAGATTCTTATTCAAAATTAACGATTTAAAAATTGTTTTTCGATATATAATTTTTTTTATCATCAACCTAAGTAGCTTAAAAAAACCCAAATTTGTACCATAAGCAATGTATTTAAAAATTCTTTACTACTGACCCTCTTTAAGCCTCACGGAACCAAATAAAAGTGATTTTAAAAAGAATACATAATCAATACGATTATCAAATTTTCTTTCAACTTATTGCAAACAAACCATGGCCAATTTCCGAAGTAATAAGAATAAAAAAAGAAGAAATTGGAAAAATCAAGTGTCCATACAATTTTCATCCCCTCATCATATGATGTATAGAACTTCATTTATGCGAAATAAAGACAATTTTATGTATGTGAAGTAATTTATAAAATACCGGAAAGAAATAGGTAGGTATATAGCAGTGGTCGCATTACGTGGCACGCGTGCCAAGATTGGCATGCTTCGAAATTTTGCTGGCACGCGTTGATTTGAGAATAATGTTCGAAAATCAATTAAGAGAAAATGATATAACATTTAACATGGACGATGAAGTTCTAAAGTTGTGGCAAAGTCTTCCAAATCAGTTTTCATCATTAAAAAAGCTATCAATAGCTGTATTAAAAGTATTTTCTTCAACTTACTTTTGCGAATTCTTATTTTCTCAAATGAATGTAATTTTAACCGAAACCAGAAACAGAATGGCTAGTGACAATTCCGAGGTTTGTGTTGCTTTAAAAGTTACCAATTACATAACAAATATAGACCACTTAGCATCGCAATTTATACAAAACAGATCTCAGTGGACAACAGTAGAAAAAATATTGTGTTCCTTACTAATTTAAGTAAACTTTTATTTATTGTTTAGTTTTTGATATTTTTTATTTTTCGTTTATGTTTTGTTTAATTTAATTTCTGATATTGAAGAATATATCTGCAATTTTTGTTTTCTTTTAATATATTTAGGTTTTTTTTATATAAATGTATATTTAGTATAAATGAAATAAATAAAAATTAATATATAAAAACGAATAAGTACATATTAGTTTCTTACATCTCAATACTATTTTATTTTATGGAATAGATTCGGCACGCCGAAATAATGGTTTGAAAAAAAAACATCTTTTTTAGCACGATACCTAAAATCTAATTGCGACCACTGGTATATAATATATATATCCTACTTCAAAAAAAAAGAAGCTTTAGAGTTCTTTTTCTCTGAAGAACACTTAAAGGCAAACATTTTTGAAGGGAAAATATACTTTATCTTCTCATCATCATTTTTCATTTTAGGGCAAAGTTAAAGGTTCATTTAAGATTTGTTTAACATTTAATTTTGTGTTCTGTCACTCAAAGTCTCTTAATGAAATAAAAATTAATTTTAAAAAAAACATCAGGGTTCTATTTTATTTTAAGTAAACTATTTGCAAAAGGATCTAATAATTTGATTTTCACAGAAAATGTTATTATATATGAAAGTCTAGTAATTGAAAATGGTCTATGCTATTATCGTTCAGACTATAAATTATTAAAAAAAACCAAATAAAAATATCAATTATTGAATAAATTTATTAAGTTTAAGCTTTTATAAAAACGGACATAAATCTCTGAGTACCTATTACGACTAATTTAATTAATAAGATTGAATCATAGTAATAAAAACTGTGTTCTCTTATGTTAAAATAATTTTTCAAATAAAAAAAATATAGTTTGGTTTTTTCAGGAAATTTAATTTTTTTTTAAATTATTTGCTATAAAATTACAATATTACAAATTACAACTCTCTGTGGATTATTTTCTCAGCATTATTTCGTTAAATAAGCTTTATAAAAATAAAAAAAACTTCTAACAACTTTTTAGTAAGAATTATTTACAAAATAAGAAAAATTTGTATAAATTGGTTGCATTCAATAAATGGAATTTTTTTTTCCGGAAAATAAGGGTGAGAAAAAAGATACACAAACAATACAAAAAATTTTATTTATTTATTTTTTGTTGATGTTTCCTGTTTTACAATGTTAATAAAATAGATACAGATTTATTTATATTAAGGATATAGGGATATAGCTAGGCAATATTTTAAGGGCAAAATTATTTGAAAATTCACTTTTATTTATAATACTGTGTGTAGTTAATATTATTTGCTTAATGCATATTGTGAAGGTGACTTGAAACTACGAAAAACTTTATATATGAAGAAAATTTGTTATTTAAATATTTGCTTAGCAAAAGTTTTAAATTTATATGAGCTTTCCTTTCTTTTATTAGAGAAGCTGAGAAGAAAATATTGGAGCTTCAATTCTTGTGACTAGTTATACGATAGCATAGTGCCACATTTATATATTTAGTATTGTATGACATTTTGTGATGATTACATAAGTATTTTACATTTTTATACATTTCTATAAAAATGCAAAATTATTTGAAGATTTGAATTTCAATAATTTTTCTATTTCAAAACCAAAATATTTAAAGTATTTAAGAACCCATTTGGTTTTTATAAACCATTTGTTTGTAAGGAATATTAGAAATACCAGAAACGCAGACACAAATTGCATCACGAACAACATAAAATCTATCAAAAAACACTATGATATTTAAAAAAATTTTTTTGCAATTCAGATTAGAACTTCACTTTAATTTTTTTGTGCATATCCTCAAAATTTGTATCGTCGTTATCCTTTTTGTTTTATGTGGATGAAAAATTTCTGCTAACGAAATGATAACTTTTTATTTTTTTTACACCAAAAGAGAACATTTTGTAATTTTAAATTCTGTTTTGAATCTGTTTTTATTTATAGATTCAACAATTCACCTAATGATTAAAAATTAAAAAAGGCATTACATTCGTAAATTGTTTTTTAATCCTAATAAATTATTTTTCGAGATATTGAAATAAAACAAAAACTGTTTTTAGATTTCAACAATTTTTTTGTTTCAATTTTAAAAAGTAGAGTGATAAATCGATTATTTACTTACTTTCCTTTTCTAGAACTAATTTGTCAGTTATCCTAACCTGAGTTTACATGTATTAACACTACAAATTCAGGTGAATCTGGTCGCCTATATATATTATCCATATTATATAATAATATATCACAATATATATATTAAAAAAATGATTTTAATAACAAGAATTTTAAAAATTAATAAATATATAAATCAGCCTTGTAATGTAATACTGTATGTACTTTGATATATTATAAATTATTTATTTTTCGATTATTTATTGCATATCGCGCAAATAATTTACACAAAGGATAACACTACTATACAACTATACATTTATTAATGTTTTATATAATGTTTGACGGTAATATATTTCGATATAATGTCCTGTTAGTAAAATATTACATTCTTTTATTTAAAATGGAATATTTTTTTGTGGTTTCTGAGGTTTTGTCAAATACATATTTTCATTGTATTTATTAGTTTCGACTTCAATTAGTAAACATTTTTTCTTTGTAATACCTACCATCTATTTGGAATTGGCACTTACAAGTAAGTAAATTTGTTGAATTTTAAAAATAAAACTCTTATTGTTATATATGCCATAGCTTAATATTTTAAATAAATATAATAGTCCATTTGATTATTTTCCAATTATTTAAATAATATCCAAATGTTATGTAACATACAAGAACTTAGTACAAATTTCATATAATAGTTACAAAACTTATTAAGGACATTTTGTTTCTTCGTTTCTTCGGATAAAATTATTGTAATGAAAAGTTCTTGTATTCATAGCAGTGCAGCCCGTGGACGTTTTGAAAGAGGGTGCTGCAAAAAATAACAACCTCTTTTTTTTTAATTATAAATGTTTTATGGTATATACTCCATATATCAGTTTTGAAAATTCAAAAGCAAACAAAATACCTATATCCCATATAAAAATTGTGCTGCTTCTGAAGCAGTGCATTTTTCTTTACATTCAAAATATCAAACAAAAAAAATTCCCACATAGGTATCTGTTTTTAAATTTTTAAGAAAGTATACAGCCGCACTGCTTCTGTGGCAGTGCATTTTTCCTTACATTCAAGTCATGAAAAAAAACTTAACAGCAATAAAAATGTATTAAATTGTTCATGAAAAAAAAATTCACTGCACTGTCAAATTCGCAGTTCCAAAAAATCTGTTAAAAAGATTTCTGCAGATATTTTTGAAAAGTACTTTCTGTATTTTCTATATTTGATTTTCTGTAAGCCTGAAAGTAGACTACTGTTGTTTATAAAAATGTTACAGCAATTGCTATATTTCATTTAAAAATAATTTTAAAGAAAAATTAAGAGCTAACAAAAAATTTTATTTATTAGTTAAATTTTTTGATATTTCTTGAGGGTGCTGCAGTGTCGCAGCACCTATGTACGAGCCGCCGCTGATTCATAGTTAGTAAAACAGAATGCAGTTTGCAACAAAAAAAAGAAAAGACAAATAAAAAAGGAAGCAATTAAATATGATTTATGAGTGAAAGATACATAAAGTGTAGGTGAAAACTGTTAGCGGTTAGAAATTAAGTTTTTTTTTTTAAGTTTATACTTTTTTAGGCGCGTTGTATGTTATAATTGAATAATTCTGTAGGGGGTAAATATTCATTTTCATTCTACTCATTCGACATTCGAAATCGAATTCGAACTGACATGGTTTTTGACGTTCCAATACTCAAAAAAAATAGTGGTCCACTCAATAATCATTTGTCATTTATAAAAACAAAATAATTTGGGGCGACAAATTTAAATTCAAATTATTTTTTAAAAATTTTTCGTTTAAAAATTATTTAAAACTAAAATTTTGTTTTTTTTTTCAAAATAGGTAGTTCAATAATCATTTGTTATTTATAAAAACAAAATAATTTGGCGCGAAAAATTTAAATTCAAATTAATTTTAAAAATCTTTCGTTTACAAATTATTTAAAACTAAATTTTTTTTTTCCAAATAGGTAGCTCCGGTGAATTTAATATTACCTGAAAAAAGTTTTGTGGGTGGGGAGCTACGGTTAGGTCTTGCCGGAACAAAATATACGAAAAAAATTTTTTTATTTTAAATAGGTAGCTCCGGTGAAATTAAGATTACCTGAAAAAAAATTTTTTGGTGGGGAGCTACAGTTAGGTCGTGCCGGAGCAAAATATACGAAATTTTTTTTTTTTTTAATAGGTAGCTCCGGTGAAATTAAGATTACCAGCCGAAAAATGTTTGGGCAGGGAGGTACGGTTAGGTTGTGCCGACGCAAAATATACGAAATTTTTTTTTTTTCCAAAATAGGTAGCTCCGGTGAAATTAGTATTACCTGAAAAAAATTTTTGGGAGGGGAGCTACGGTTAGGTCGTGCCGGAGCAAAATATACGAAACATTTTTTTTTTTCAAAATAGGTAGCTCCGGTGAAATTAATATTACCTGTGTTGTGACCGCTGCAGAAATAATTAAATGTACTCCGTTGGTTGTTGAAACAGTAATAATTCTTTATTTCAATTTTAGGTATAGTACAAAAATAAAGGTAACAAAAATACATGTTTGACAGCATAGCTGTCTTCTTATAGCTAAGCAATCCATAGAATTATAATATTTCTTCCCCCCTTAAAATTATTTGTTTCTAATCCAAATATTATTTTATAAATCCAACCTAGTTGGGGCTTTCCTAATTCTAGTGGATTTTCTAGAAGTTATATCAACATTTACATTATCTTTTATGTTGATTTTATTTTCAATTTCATTTTCTTTTTGACAATTATTATTTTGATTTTTATTAAAGTTTTCATTTTGACAATAATTATTATTACTTTGGATATTTTCATTTATATTGTTTTTATTCAAATTATTTGGAATCTTTTCATTTTGTGTATTTCCATTTAAATAATTTGGAACAGTCATGTCTGGTTTTGTTTGTGTCACATTTGGGTCATATTTAGGATTTATTTCTAAAGTTTGTCTCATGCCGGGTATAGTTCTTGGTGTAACATTTGAAATAGGAGAATCATTATTTTCACCCTCTAAAAATATACTTTCATTTCCGTTATTTAAATTTTTGTATTTATTTTCAACGTTATCACCTATCTTACGTATTTGATCAATATGACGTTTAAAAATTCGATTGTCATCTAATTCAATTAAGTAATGAAGACTTCCTACTCTTTCCTTTATTTTACCGAACCTCCACTTAATGTTTTTATCTAAATATTCTCGAACCGCTACCCTATCTCCTACTTCGCAACATCGTACATTTTCCCTAATTATATTATTTCTATTAGTTTTTCCAGGAATCATTAAATCTAATCTTGATCTGATGTCCCTTCCTAACATTAACATAGCTGGAGATTTGCCTGTAGCTGGATGAATCATTTTCCGATAATCCATTAAAATTTGACAAACAAGTTTTTCTGTGTTTGAGCTATCTATTTTTAAAGTTTTTAATTTTTGTTTAATTGTTTGCACATAACGTTCAGCTTGTCCGTTCGTTGAAGGATGGTAAGGAGCACCTTTTTTATGGACAATGCCATTTAAACTCAGAAAATCTTGAAAAGTTTTACCTGTCAGCTGTGTTCCAAAATCGCTGACTAATACTGAAGGAATTCCAAATCTACTAAAAATTTCTCGACAAACTCGAATTGTTGTATCTGCCGTTATATTTGGTACTACATAAATTTCTGGCCATTTTGTAAATGAATCTACCAAGATAAAAAATAATTTACCGTAAAAAGGACCTGCAAAATCAATATGTACTCTTTGGAACGGTGCATCTGAGGGTTCCCATATATGTATTGGTACTTTAACCGGATTCGATCGAGCTCCTTGACAGTTATTGCAATTGCTTACTAATTCTTCAATATCTTTATCTATTCGCTCCCACCAGCAATAATTCCGAGCTAATGATTTCATTCTGGTAACACCAAAATGAGAAGAATGTAGCTCATCAAGAACTCTACTTCGCAATGACGGGACTATATAAACTTTCATGCCTCTCATAAGACAATTTTGTTGTAAAGAGAATTCAGTTTGATCTATACCAAATCTGAATTTAGGTTCCACAATTCTACCCGATCTTAAGCCTTGCATTAATGTTCGCAAACTAGACTCATTTAACGTAGCTTTCCCTAGCTCCTCAACCGTAAGTGGTAATGTATTAATATTATTAATTTCCAATACATCTACTTCATCCATTTCAAATTCGGTTTCACATTTTTCCGGTAATCTAGAAAATCCGTCCGCATTTCCATGTTCAGGATTTTTCCGAAACATTATGTCATAGTCAAAAGCTTGAAGGTAAATCGCGTAGTGTTGCATCCTAGTTGCAGATAACAAAGGTATTCCTTTCTTTGGAGATAGTATTTGAGAAAGTGGTTTATTATCAGTAACTAACGTAAAACGCCTCCCGTATACAAATTGATAAAATTTTTTGATACCGAAAATTATAGCGTAAGCTTCTTTGTCTATGTGACTATATTTTTGTTGTCTTAGAGAAAGTGTTTGAGATGCGTACATTACTGCTCGCTCTGTACCATCCGAATATTTATGGCTCAACACTGCCCCCACTCCATAGGGAGATGCATCTGTTGCTAAATATAAAGGCAATTTAGGATTGTAGTGAGCAAGAAATTTGTCAGATTGCATTTCTGATTTTATTTTTTCAAATGCCAATTTGCATTTGTTATCCCACTTAAAAACCACATCCTCTTTTAATAAATTATTTATTGGGTATAATATGGTGCTTAAATTCTCAAAAAATCTACCATAATAATTTACTAGCCCGACATAAGCCCTAACTTCATCCCTGTTTCCCGGAGCTGGCATGTTTTTGATAGCCGTGATTTTACTTTTAGTTTTATGGATTCCTTTCGAATCTATCTCGTATCCACAATATTCTATTTTCTCTCTAAAAAAGTTGCATTTACTTTCATTTATTCTCATATTTTTTTCATTGAGTCTTTTTAGAACTTCATTTAATCTTACCACATGTGCCTCATCATTTGGACCAGTTATTTTTATGTCATCTATGAATACCGTCACCCCGGGAATGTCACCTAACAATGTCTCCATAAATCTTTGCCACACCGCAGGTGCAGAAGATATTCCGTACATTAACCGTGTAGGTCTGAACAAACCCTTATGTGTACTAAGAGTTAAATAATTTCTAGATTCAGGATCTAATTCTAATTGTAAATATGCTTTTGTTAAATCTATTTTAGAAAACTTCACTCCCCCACTCATAGAAGAAAATAACTCCTCAATAGTCGGAAGAGGATGTTCGTCAACAACTAAAAAATTATTTATTGTAGTCTTATAGTCTCCACAAAGTCTTATTTTATTGTCTGTTTTCCGTACCGGGACTATTGGTGTAGCCCAGTCACTTGAGTCAACTTTTTCTAATAAGCCCTGATCTACCATGCTAAACAACTCTTTTTCCACCAATTCTCGAATCGCGAATGGTACCTGCCTATGTTTTTTAAAAATTGGTACTGTATTGCTTTTTAGATGAAGCTTAATTTGTGAATTTGGTATTTTACCCGGACTGTTCGAAAAAATTTTTGGATATTTCTTTTTAAGTTCCATAACAATGTTATTATCATTTAAATTATTTTGAAAAATTTTATTTACATATATTCCAGCAAGTTCATTTAAATTTATATTTAAATCTTTAATCCATTGTCTACCGACTAAAGGATTTTTATTTGAATCACAAATAAATATTTTTAATTTAAAATTTTTCCCTAAATATTTTACATTTACATTACAAAATCCTAATACTTTTAAATTGTTTCCAGTATAGCTTTTAAGTACAATATTTGTTTCTTCTATTTTTACATTTGGAATAAATTTTCCGAAATCATTTACACTGATAAGTGTTAACCGACACCCAGTATCTATTTCGAAATTTATTTAGCTATCGTTTACAAAAATATTTACTTTTAATTCGTCATTCACATTTTTTAAAAAACTAACGTTATTTATGTGCTCTACATTTTCTTCATTAATGGAGTTTGCGTTGTTTTTATTTTCAGAATTTTCTTTAACATTTTTTAATTTGAAACAAACTCGTCTTAAATGACCTATTTTTTTACAAAATGAGCAAGCCGTATCTTTAAATTTGCAATTATTACTAAAATGTGAACCTCCACACCTATAACAAGATGTATTTCCTCCCGGTTTATTATTATTCTCTTCTTGAGAATTTTTATTAAAATGTACCGGTTTTTTATTAAATTTATTTTTCTTTTTAGCTGATGTGATTTTATTTACTGTGACGTCATCCGTTTTACTATTTAATAAAACACCACCTGCCTCAGTAAGCTCCATACTTTTGGCAATATCTTCCGCCAAGACAAGATCTAAATTTTTCTTTTCTAAGCATCGATTCTGTATTTGCTTACTTTTTAACCCGAAGACAAATTGATTTCTTAAAGCAGTATTCAGGTACTCACCAAAATTGCACGTTGCTGCCAATCGCCTTAAGCTTACCAGAAAATCTCCCGCGCTTTCACCTTCCCGCTGTTTTCTTAGATGAAATTTGAAATTTTCCACAATTTCCAATGGTGTTGGGTTAAAATGTGCTTCCAGCAGGGCAACAATTTCTGCATAAGTCTTCTCTTTTGGTTTTTGCGGTGACACCTTGTCACAAATTACATCGTATGTTTCTGAACCAACAAAATGGAGGAAACAATTTAACTGTTTATTTTCCTCAATTTCAAACATTTCAAAAGATGTTTCCAGACGCTCAATCCAGCGACTCCATCTTATTTTATTTTTATCAAACTGCTCGATTGTAAACGGAGTCTGATAATATGTTGTCATTTTGAATCTGTTGAAAATTCACCTAATTTTCTTTAATTTACTCCAAATTAATTTTATTTTCCAATTTAATTTATTTAAAATTAATTTTAAAAAAAAAATTTTCCAATTTATCTTCGTCGCCAATAATTGTTGTGACCGCTGCAGAAATAATTAAATGTACTCCGTTGGTTGTTGAAACAGTAATAATTCTTTATTTCAATTTTAGGTATAGTACAAAAATAAAGGTAACAAAAATACATGTTTGACAGCATAGCTGTCTTCTTATAGCTAAGCAATCCATAGAATTATAATAACCTGAAAAAAAAATTCTGGGTGAGGAGCTACGGTTAGGTCGTGCCTAGGGTGTCCATTACCGAAGCACTTCCTTCATAACCGGTTATTCGGTAATTGGTAGTTACCGAAACCGATAATACCGGTAATTTTCGGTAATTGACTTTTTTTTATAATTCTACATCAGAGAACGTAAATTAATCACTTGATAAAATAAAATTCAGTAAAATATTATATTAACTCATTTGTTTTTATTAAAAAAATTAAAAGAAAGAAATTAAATGAAAAAATCATTAGATAATACAAAAAATATGTTATTTTATACTTTGAAAATATGATCCTAAACAGCATAAATTATTATCGACGCTTTTGTCGGAAAGCATTGATCTGATTTTCGGGACGAGCAATCCTTCAGCGGAGAAAGCTCTTGCAGCATTGACACTTGTGGGCCTAACGGTATTTATATAATTATGTACGATGCTTAAAAGCTTTCCTTTGATTTCAAAATACTTTACTTCCGCGCGAATTACATTTATTAAATCCTTTTTGGGTTTTTTTTGTGGAAGTTGAGATCTTTGTTGTGTGTATCGTTCCAGAATTCCTTTGTGAAGCCTTTCCTGCAGAGATCTAGGTTCTACCGGTTCCTGTTCCATTGCGATTTCGTCATCAGAAATTAATTCTGTATCTGAATCTGAAATTGTGTCCAATATTTCTTCGCTAACGCATAAACGTTATAACTCGTTAACAATTTAGGATATTAAAGTATTTTGTGAGAGTTGGTCAAAAATTCCATAATCATCACTATTTTAATTCCGGATATTAGGGATATGAAGAAAACGAAAAAGGTCCGCATATGCAAACAAACCGCCGCTCATAGAAGCGTCTCGATAATGCATTTTTAAGATCAAAATAATTTAATATTTCATTACCGAAATTGTCGGTAATTAGTCTTCGGTAATTCGGTATTTCCATAACGAAGTATTGTTCGGTACTACCGGTTTTTCGGTAACGGTAAAACCGGTAATGGACTCCCTAGCTCGTGCCGGAGCAAAATATACGATTTTTTTTTTTTTAAATAGGTAGCTCCGGTGAAATTAAGATTACCTGGAAAAAAAATTTTGGGTGGGGAGCTACGGTTAGGTCGTGCCGGAGCAAAATATACGAAAATTTTTTTTTTTTTTAAATAGGTAGCTCCGGTGAAATTAAGATTACCTGGAAAAAAAATTTTGGGTGGGGAGCTACGGTTAGGTCGAGCCGGAGCAAAATATACGAAAGTTTTTTTTTTCAAAATAGGTAGCTCCGGTGAAATTAATATTACCTGGAAAAAAAATTTTGGGTGGGGAGCTACGGTTAGGTCGTGCCGGAGCAAAATATACGAAATTTTTTTTTTTTTTTTAAATAGGTAGCTCCGGTGAAATTAATATTACCTGAAAAAAAATTTTTGGGTGGGGAGCTACGGTTAGGTCGTGCCGGAGCAAAATATACGAAATTTTTTTTTTTTTTTAAATAGGTAGCTCCGGTGAAATTAAGATTACCTGAAAAAAAAATTTTGGGTGGGGAGCTACGGTTAGGTCGAGCCGGAGCAAAATATACGAAAGTTTTTTTTTTCAAAATAGGTAGCTCCGGTGAAATTAATATTACCTGGAAAAAAAATTTTGGGTGGGGAGCTACGGTTAGGTCGTGCCGGAGCAAAATATACGAAAATTTTTTTTTTTTTTAAATAGGTAGCTCCGGTGAAATTTAAATTACCTGGAAAAAAAATTTTGGGTGGGGAGCTACGGTTAGGTCGTGCCGGAGCAAAATATACGAAATTTTTTTTTTTTTTTAAATAGGTAGCTCCGGTGAAATTAATATTACCTGAAAAAAAATTTTTGGGTGGGGAGCTACGGTTAGGTCGTGCCGGAGCAAAATATACGAAATTTTTTTTTTTTTTTAAATAGGTAGCTCCGGTGAAATTAAGATTACCTGAAAAAAAAATTTTGGGTGGGGAGCTACGGTTAGGTCGAGCCGGAGCAAAATATACGAAAGTTTTTTTTTTCAAAATAGGTAGCTCCGGTGAAATTAATATTACCTGGAAAAAAAATTTTGGGTGGGGAGCTACGGTTAGGTCGTGCCGGAGCAAAATATACGAAAATTTTTTTTTTTTCAAAATAGGTAGCTCCGGTGAAATTAATATTACCTGAAAAAAAATTTTTGGGTGGGGAGCTACGGTTAGGTCGTGCCGAAGCAAAATATACGAAAAAAAAATTTTTTTTTTCAAAATAGGTAGCTCCGGTGAAATTAATATTACCTGAAAAAAAATTTTTGGGTGGAGAGCTACGGTTAGGTCGTGCCGAAGCAAAATATACGAAAAAAAAATTTTTTTTTTTAAAATAGGTAACTCCGGTGAAATTAATATTACCTGAAAAAAAATTTTTTGGTGGGGAGCTACGGTTAGGTCGTGCCGGAGCAAAATATACGAAATTTTTTTTTTTTTTTAAATAGGTAGCTCCGGTGAAATTAAGATTACCTGGAAAAAATTTTGTGTGGGGAGCTACGGTTAGGTCGTGCCGGAGCAAAATATACGAATTTTTTTTTTTTTTTTCAAAATAGGTAGCTCCGGTGAAATTAATATTACCTGAAAAAAAATTTTTGGGTGGGGAGCTACGGTTAGGTCGTGCCGGAGCAAAATATACGAAAATTTTTTTTTTTTTTTAAATAGGTAACTCCGGTGAAATTAAGATTACCTGAAAAAAAAATTTTGGGTGGGGAGCTACGGTTAGGTCGTGCCGGAGCAAAATATACGAATTTTTTTTTTTTTTTTTAATTGGTAGCTCCGATGAAATTAATATTACCTGAAAAAAAAATTTTGGGTGGGGAGCTACGGTTAGGTCGAGCCGGAGCAAAATATACGAAAGTTTTTTTTTTTCAAAATAGGTAGCTCCGGTGAAATTAATATTACCTGAAAACAATTTTTTGGGTGGGGAGCTACGGTTAGGTCGTGCCGGAGCAAAATATACGATTTCATTTTTTTTTTTTAAATATGAAGCTCCCTCCTGTGATCAAGATTACCAGTCGAAAAATTTTTGGGCAGGAAGGTACGGTTAGGTCGTGCCGGCACAAAATACACAAACATTTTTTTTTTCCGAAATAGGTAGCTTCGGTGCAATTAATATTACCTGAAAAAAAAATTTTGGGTAGGGAGATTTGGTTAGGGCGTACTGGCGCAAAATATACGAAAAACATTTGTTTTACAAAATGGATAGCTCCGGTGAAATTAATATTACCTGCAAAACATTTTTTGGGTAGGGAGCTACGGTTAGGTCGTGCCGGAGCAAAATATACGAAACATTTTTTTTTTTAAATAGGTAGCTCCGGTGAAATTAAGATTATCTGCCGAAAATTTTTTGGCAGAGAGCTACGGTTAGGTCGTGTCGGCGCAAAATATACAAAAAAACACGAAGCAGAACTGCCGACAGAAGTTTATATTTAAAGATTTGAAGTATGAAATAACAGTGGCTACAAATGATGGGCTGCTCAGTACAAAGTGTAAAAATGCTACAAAACCCATCATTTGTAGCCACTGTTATTTCATAGTTTAAATCTTTTAAGTATAAACTTCTGTCGGCAGTTCCATGACTGCTTCGTGTGTTTTTTTATAAATTTCATTGTGGTCTATGAAAATTTACTTTGTGTTCAAAAACTTTAAATTATGCATAAAAATTAATAAAGTGCTTTTACATATCGTCGGTCGGCGACGCAAATCTCGTAAGTCTTGTTTTTTACAAAACGTGTTTTTTTAAATTTTCCTGTCCTTTTTGTTGATCTGCGTCGATCTACATTCATAAAAACTCTCTAAATATTTTTTACGCACTTTTATTGTCGAAAAAAAAAAAAATCGAAAATTTAAGTGGGGAGCTTTTGTGGACAAATCTTGCACATTTTTGAAACTAAGATAATGTACTAATCTTCGTAAGAAGCTACAAATTTTATTCAATCCATATCGCTTCGAAATTAGCCAATCTTAAGCAATTTTGTGCTAATTATAATAATAAGAATAATACAGTTTTTTGTGTCTCCTGTAAAATTTTCAAAAACAGACTTACGAGGTTTGCGTCGCCGACCGACGATATATATATATAACATATTTATGTAACTGCGTATAAATATTTCACTATGCCATAGGTACAAAACCAATCTATCATGTTATGTTAATGCTAATTCATTCTATATTATACATAAAGACTGTGAAGAATTTATAGAGAGTTGTCTTTTCATACTACTATAGCATCCATATAAAATATTTTTTTAGTTGATGATGCATACGTTTAATTTTAAATTACCAAAAAATTCTTTGTTGGTGGCGCTCTTGACTAGGTTAAATTCTAAAATTCCAAAAACCGCACAGATCTTTAAATGAAATTGAATTCGCAAAATGATCTAAATCTAGTTTAAGTGAATTATTTTTTAGATTAAACCATTCAATTTGGACGAAAATTTAATATTATTAGATTTTTAAATTGTCTTTTTCTTTTGTTCTTCAGAGAGGATATAATTGATGGGTTTTTTTTTTATTTTTTTTATTTCATTTATTTAGTTCGTAAACTATTTCACATGATTATCTTACTAATCTTAAATATATTACATTATATGTTTTAAAATTTATTCCTTATATATTCTACTAAATTTGATTTAAAACGACACAAATTTTCTTCATTTTTTAAATTGTTTGGTAATTCATTGAACAATTTTAAGCGGTTATACAGTAACATATTTTGAGTTCTACTATTTCTAAATAAATCTAGTCTAAAATCTGAAAAATTTCTTAGAGTTCGACTGTGAATATCTGTGTTAAAAATAAGCCTCTCGCTTAAATATTTAGGGCACATATGATTTTTAATTTTGAATATTGTTAGCAATACATTGAAATCGATTTTTTGCTTAACATTCAACCATTTTAAAGCTTCTAACATAAATTTAATTGAAGAAAATCTATTAACTTTCAAAATTAAACGCATTCCTCTATTCTGGAGTTTTTGAAGTCTTTCTATCATACTATTATTGCACATATAAAGAATAGATGAACAATATTCTAGATGTGGTTTAATTAACGCATTGTATATCCTCACCGCATTATTAAAGCTTAATCTATTTCTTATTTTGGAAAAAAAATATATCTTTTTTGCTACTTTTTTACAAACATAACTAATATGATTTTTAAAGCTTAGTTTATTATCAATAAATACTCCTAGATATTTTAATTCCTGAACACATTCTATAATTTCATTATCCACTTTAATGTGCACCCTATCTATTTTATCATTTATAATCATACATTTACTTTTACTTATATTTAATTTTAATTTATTCATTTTAAACCAGTCGTCCAAGGTTGTCAAATCGAGTTTAATCTTTCTCAAGCATTCATCAATTGCTTTAATAATTTTTTTCCAGCTAATAAAAATATTTATATTGACCTTTATTGTGTATGTAGATAATTAATTAATTTTATAACATATAAATTGATTGTACTTATATGTATATATATACAAAGTAACTATTTCATTAAACAAAATCAAATAAATATGATTCATTTTAAATTTACTCAAATGTTGAAAATTATTGATTGATATAATAAGAATTGAAAGTTGATATCAATTCATTGATTTCTTTAAATCTCTTATATGAAAATTCCTATATTTTTTAATACTGTTAACTTTTATTTAAAGAATGCTAAGAATAAGATTAGTATAGCTATGCAAACATAATTTTCTTTTATTATAACTTTAATTGTTGATTGCATTTATTGGATAGTGATGACATTGATGACAAGATTAATGAATGCACTATTCAAGAAATAAGAATAAAAAATTAGTTATTTTCGTTTTTTATAAGTTAATTTCGATTATATTTTAAATTATTGAAAACAGGCAAAAAATGTCATGATTTATTTAATTTCATAAATAAATTTAGAAATATTATAAAAGAAAACAATTTTTTTGAGAAATAAAATAAAAATTCATCAAATCTCATCAAAATGTCACGAAAATTTCTCTTGTTGCTCTTGTAGGAAAGAACTAAAAAACCATTTCCAATTTTATTCTACAGAGAATATAATTTATTTTGTGTACGCCGAGCTTAAAATGAATTTTTATATAACAAATATATTTTTTTTTTTCACTTTGTAGAAAATTAATTTTTATCCCTTTAAGGTATATATCATTTTTAATTCAGGAACAAGGAATCGTTTTATGAAATTTTTAATAACGAGTACCATTTATTAAATTTTCTAATAGCATAGTTCTGTTTTTCGACCAATGTCTGCCATTCATCTTGTTCAATATCTCTCTGTTCATACCACAGCTCTGTGGTTGAGGTTTGTTGCTGCTTTGTTGTGCTAGTCGAAAATTGTTAATATAGAATTTAGAATTCACATCCCACATAAAAATGTTTGCAACAATACTAATAAACTATACTAATCCACTTTCGGACCGTTGGAGTTTAACATATGCGTAATCTCGTTAACTTTCTTAGTTATGAGACTCTACCCTTTCGAGTTTTGGAATAAGTCGATCTAGACTAGCTAAAAATAAAAATGATTTTTATATAATTGTGCAATTTTCACATATTTATAATTTTATATTTTTTTTTAAAGTTGTAATTTATTTTCTTAAGAATGCAGGTAAATAGATGTCGATTAACATATGATTGTGATTCTACCTGGGGCTGAATGCGGAATTCGTTAGAAATTGTTATGTAGATAGAGAGTAATTGTATAAATGTTATTAAAAAACATTTAAATGGAAATGTTGAAAACTGTTCTATATTTTTAGTTATGTATCAAGAGTATCATTATATAAATTTCACAATCAGAATCTGTTTGATAATGAAAAATGTTCTTGAAATCGTTTTTGTTGATAAAATTATAGTTCTGTTTATGCATTTTATTTATTTTTTCTATTTTTTTTTTACGAAAAGGATTAAACATTTTTTCCACTAAAATCAACATAATAGTTTTCTTATTGTTTTTTATCATTTGCATTTAAAATCCTTATATGCAAAAAACACAAACTAATTCTATTATGTTTACTTTTTAGCAGTAAAGAGAACGACCAACCATAGGCGCCCTGGCTTTGATGAAGAAAATAAAACTTAATCAGCGATGAGACCTAAACACTAAACTCGTACAAATTAGAAACCCGATTTTAATTTAAATAATATTAGAATGTTTGTCATTTTTCAAACGAAAAAAAAAACTTATTATCTCGCATAACAACTTTTTTATAAGAACGCTTGCCCTTAAATTTCACTTTTTTAATGCGCTAAGAAATTTTGAGAACATTTAAATTAGAAATTTTAGTTTAATTTTTTCAGATTTTTATGTCATGCAGTATTTAAATTGTTTTAATAAATTATTCAATTTTTTGGAACGTAGTTCCTTATTCTACGCTCTTATGGAAAAATTTATTAAAAATTTGAACACTTTAGTGTCAGTACAAAGTGTCGGTACACACTCCGACGCGATCATAGATTTTGAGCGAGCAATGATTTTTTTTTTTAGCAGCAGTTCCAAAAAATTTTGAAAATATCGCTGCTAAGCCGCAGCGACCAAAAATATGATCGCGTCGGCGTCTGTCGGTACATGATAAACAAAAAAAAAAGTTAAAAAAAATTATTATACTTTTATTATATTTTTTTAGGTATTTTAATAAATATTGTGTTCTTTGGTTTGCATTAATAATTAATAGAAATAAAACAAAAAGAATAGTAAACATCCAATGAAATTCATAAAATTAAAATCCAAAATTCTATCAAAGTTATCTATCAATATTATCTGTACAAAATAATTCCGATGTTTCACATCTATCAAACGTCCCGCCGGCTCTTGTATTTTTATTGAACTTTGTATGGAAATTGATAAACTTAAATTTTATTTCAATTTATAAAATAATTTTTTATTATTAACTAATTAATATTTTGTAGTTCACATAAAATTTAGATTTTCATACTAATTTCAATGTTAATAAAAATCTTGTATAATTTTGTCAGTATTATTTTGCCAATATAAAGGCGCTATTCGGTACCAAGGCAAGTCAAGTCATCTGCCGGCGTTAGATATTTCGATACTTTGCCATTTTGGCTATGATATTTGTTTTTTTTTGTGTTGTAAACAACAAAAACAAAAAATTAAAATTTATAAGTAAATTAACGATACCTGTTAATTTTTTTAAAGTTTAAATAATGAGTCGACGCCGTCGCATTTTATATGATTTGATGAAAACTTAAATTTTATTTGATTTTATAAAATATTAATAAAATACTTAGAAAATATTATTTTTTTATTATTAACTAATTAATATTTTATATTTCAAATAAAATTTAGATTTTCATATGTTATGAATTAAATTAGGAATTGTTTGAATGGAGGATAACAAATTTCTAGCACCACTTTGGGTGCTATTTGTTATGAATTTATTTAATAAAAATCTAATAATTTTAAAATAACAAAAGTTACAATTAAAATTTACGGGGGAAGGTTTAAAAATCTGAAGTTGCATAAATAAATATGCGAGTTCTGATAGAATTCCAGAGTTTTATTATAAAAATTTTATAATAAAATATGGCGAAGGTAGAGGCTAATGAAATAGCTCTACCAGCCGAATTTATTCTGGTGCCGAGTCCACTGCCTGACATCCTGGTTCATAGGCCTGGTCTAAGCTCGTCGATGGGTGGGTACTTGGCAGTGAACACCAGACGGTTCATAACAAAGTTTCGGATGTCTTTGATAAAAAAAAGAGAAAAAAAATTATCAAGAGTGGGAAGGTGGAAGTGATAGTAAATTCCGTCTATTTACTATCTTTCCCACCTGACAACTTACAGAGAGGGATATTTTGAAAACCCCAACCAATTCAAAAAAAAATAATAAATTTAGCCTAAATGACTACGACGTCATTCTTCGGCTCGTGTCTTCTGCCACCTATAGCCGGAACTTCACGCTAGCATTTCTATCATTTTAAAAGACCTGAAAAATAAATTTCCTTATCTAATCAAAGGCATTATTTTTTTTTTCTTAAAATTTTATTAAAAAAGCAAAATACAAAATTAATTTACTTTTAAAAAAAAATATTAGATCTTAAATTACATTTTATTTTTTATTATTTTTTTTTTATTTAAAAAAATTTCTATAATTAATCAATTTGGTCCTACATAGTTGATTTGTTATTAAAATTACTTTTATTGTTGATAATTCAAATTTTAATTTTTGTATATTTCGATACATAAAAATTTATTTTTGTCTATTAATTACAATAGCTCCTTTTTTTACAAAATTTTGAACATATATATATAAATTTTTGTTCTTTTGGTGATCCTTAATAGGATATAGCATATATGTATATAAATATATACTCGGACATTTATAATAATTATTTTTGTAACAAATATTAATTTGTTTATTGCATAATCTGCATGAGATATATGTATAAAAAAAAAATTTGTTTTATTGTGTTGATTTCGACAGGAGTTTTCTACGTTGTAATATGCAATTTGTCTTTTTTGTTGATAATCAATAATTTGAATATCGTTCTTAGACGATCAATATTAGGAACATGTCTTTATTTGTTGACAATGAACAATTTGAATATCTCTTAGACGATTAACATTTGAATAGGTCTTTTTTGTTGACAATCAACAATTTGAATATCAAAAAATCATGAAAATAAAATAATTTATAAAAATAATTAGTATTAAGTTCTATGTTTTGACCGATCGATCTTTTTATTTTTGTCATGAAAACATTTTGGTTTTTTATCAAATTAAAAATAAATTTTATTTCAAAATTTCATTTCTTCTGTTTAAAAAAAAAATTGTTATTTTTTTTTTTTTTTTTGTAAAAATATGTTGAATTCTACAAGGGATAACTTACGAGATTTTTGAATTTAATTTCTTAGAATCTCGAATTTAGAGTAAGCAAAATTTATTTTGAAGTTACTTAAACAATTTATGTAGTTCTTTTTTTTTTGAAAAATTATTTAGGATTTATTCAAAATAAATCAAAATCCGTGGTTTTTTAAATTTAAATTTCTTTTTTTTGAAAGATTATATAATATTTATAATTATATAATATGGTTAAACTTAGTTTTCAAATTTTAATTTTTTTTTTTTTTTCGGCAAAATGGAAACCGTATTGGAACTTTGGAGAATTTAAATTTTACAATAAGATTTCTTTTGCATTTTAGAATTTCCTTCTAAAATTTTATATAGTATTATTTTTATAATATTTATAGTACGTTCAGTGAGTACGGATTTTCTTAGCTGAGGAATTTCCTTTTCTTTCAAATAAGGAAAACTACGATAAGGAAAACTACTACATTTCATTTTAAAATCATATACATTAAAAAATTTTATGTGGGCATATTTAAATGTTGTTGTTTTTGTTGTATTTGAGATTTTGAAGATTAATTTTCAATATTTATTAATAGAGCAAAAAAACGAACGAATAATTTACTTTTTAATTAAGATCTTGTCTCACTTCAACATGAATTACTACTTCCTATTCAGTAGTGATTTAACGGTAAAAAGTATTTTTATCCGAAATTAGTGAAAGAATTTGTATTTAAAAATTATTTGATATCTTGAAACTAAGGAAGATTATCGAAAATTTTTATTTAATTTGCATAATTGATTAAAAAATTCTTGATAAAGGAAATGAGAATAGTTATGTAGTAAATAGTGAACAAGAATTCGGTATTAACATTTTTATAGTATATGTGTTAACTAAATTTGGTAAAATAAGGAATGTTATGGGAAATTATAAAATTTTGCAGAAGTAGTATTACTGAACGATTTTTTGCAAGATTTTTCTTTATTTATCAGATTGTATCGTTCACAAAGTATTGATTTTCTTAATTTAAGAATTTTTTCTTAAATATGGAAAATGCGTAATTACTGAACTGACTAATATTATTATTAAAAGATTTGTAAAATCTTTTGAAATTTTAATTTTAAAATTACTTTAAATTATTTTGATTACAAGAATTCATAAAAAAAAATTTATTTAAAAGTGTCTTAGTTTTAATTTTCGAATGAAAAAAGAAATATAATTTTATTTATTTTATTTTATTTTTTTATTTTTATTTTTAAATTGTAAAAAATATGAAATTCAAAATAAAATTTATGTTTGTTAAAATTTTTTTTTTTGTAGGTTTTCATGACAAAAAGAAATTAGAAAGATCGGTAGAAAGAAGGAAAGAAAATTTATAAAAGGTAAAAAAAATCAACCGATCAAAGTAGCGATCTATGGTCATTTTCGCTTGTCTTGGTCTAACCGGAGCACGCACGTTAGGGTTAGAACCAAGGAATGCCATAGACGGGGGATGGAAATAAGGCCGCGGGAAATAAGGCCGCGACGTTTTTTTGTTGCGGTCTTATTTCATTTTGAAAAATGAAATAAGGCCGCGAAGATTTTTTCGCGGCCTTATTTCGTTTTTCAAAATGAAATAAGGCCGCGAAAAAATCCTCGCGGTCTTATTTCATTTTGAAAAATGAAATAAGACCGCAAAAAATTCCTCGCGGCCTTATTTCGTTTTGAAAAATGAAATAAGACCGCGACAAAAAAAAACAATTATTCGGAGGGCGCCGCAAATCCCACTGACCAACCGCCCCCCCGCCGCCCTGCTGTCCCCTGCCCTGTGTGCTCACCTCACAAGATTACGCGGCCTTATTTCGTTTTTCAAAATGAAATAAGGCCGCGAAAAAATCCTCGCGGCCTTATTTCATTTTTCAAAATGAAATTAGCCCTCCGATTAATTTTTTTTTTTGTCGCGGTCTTATTTCATTTTTCAAAACGAAATAAGGCCGCGAGGAATTTTATGCGGTCTTATTTCATTTTTCAAAACGAAATAAGACCGCGAGGATTTTTTGCGGCCTTATTTCATTTTTCAAAATGAAATAAGACCGCAACAAAAAACCTATCGCGGCCTTATTTCCCGCGGCCTTATTTCACTGCGCCGCCATAGACGTTTACTTATGTGCGTCGGTGCATCTGATTCCATGTCCAAACCTTAAGCCATGCTCGTAAGCTGACTTGAGATTTAGCATCGAATTGGATGACCCGAGCACATCACCACATTGGTCAGGGTCTGGATTTCCGTCCTCCATGGTGAATCTAGACTAACACATTTTGCTGGCCTCAGATTCTCCATAGAAGCAGGAGATCCAGGTGGCGATCGGTTAGTTCTAGCTTTGGATTCTTGGATATATCCAAGAATCCTCCACTAGAAGCAGGCTTGCGGTTTTGTACCAGAAGGAGTGGTCAAACTACTCCCTTCTGATACCAACCTGGCTGGTGCTATCATCCCAAGCTAGTGAAATAAATTTCACATAGTTTCGGATGATGAGCTCCAGCACCTAAAGACAAAGAGGAAAAAAAAGATTGGGAGTTATCCAATCTTGGTCAGTGCATATCACTGAGCCATGACTAGACAACTCCGGTCATGTAAGGTTTTCTTACCTTTTTTGTTGACAATCAACAATTTGAATATGAAACTAAATTTAGAATTTACCAAATTTATATACTTTTTCGGTAATTAAATTCCAAAAACAATTTCATATAAAAATTGTTGATACGTTTATGACACATAAAGGTAAAAATTTGCTAATTAGGCATTTTTTATATGTTATTGATTCTATATGAACTACTTTTGTTTATTTGTTTTTTTTTTTTTTGTAAAAAAGTTCATATGGAATCAATTCATTTTTCTTACAAGTGCAATATGCACTTTCTTAAAAAATTGATTTTTACACTTTACAGTATTTCTTAAACCTTCACCGCAACACATACTAATTTCAATGTAAATAAATTTAAATTTTGTATAATTTTGTCAATATAAAGGCGCTATTCGGTAGCAAGTCAAGTCAAGTCAAGTCAAGTCGTCTGCCGGCGTTAGATATTTCGATACTTTGCCACGGCTGACAATTGTTTTTTTTTTGTGTTGCAAAAACAACAAAAACAAAAAATTAAAATTTATAAGTATATTAACGATACCTGTTAATTTTTTTTAAGTTTTCTTTTCTGTACAAAATAATTCCGATGTTTCACATCTATCAAACGTCCCGCCGGCTCTTGTATTTTTTATTGAACTTTGTATGAAAATTGATAAACTTAAATTTTATTTCAATTTATAAAATATTTATAAAATTAAATATTTAGTAAATATTAATTTTTTATTATTAACTAATTAATATTTTATAGTTCAAATAAAATTTAAAATCTTGTATAATTTTGTCAGTATTATTTTGCCAATATAAAGGCGCTATTCGGTACCAAGGCAAGTCAAGTCGTCTGCCGGCGTTAAATATTTTGATACTTTGCCATTTTGGCTTATGATATTTCTTTTTTTTTGTGTTGCAAAAACAACAAAAACAAAAAATTTAAATTTATAAGTATTCACTTTTTTAAATCTCCAAATAGCGACTCCTATGGCGAAAAAAGGCACATACTTATGGGTGAAAACAAATGTAAACAAAAGAGTCATACTTAGTTAAATATTCAAATAGTGGCGAAAAATAGCACATACTTATAGGTGAAAAAAATTTAAATAAATGGGTTGTCAAAACAGTCAATATTAACGATACCTGTTAATTTTTTTAAAGTTTAAATAATGAGTCGACTCCGTCGCATTTTATATGATTTGATAAAATGTAAACAGTCCCTTTCGCCGCAAATAAACAGTCCCTCTCGCGGCAAATAGTAATAGTTTTTTATTGAACGTTGTATGAAAATTGATAAACTTAGAGTCACAATTTCTAAATTGAGGACGTAATTTTCTGCATTCTTTATAATCTGCTAAAATCAACTACTTATAAAATAATATTTGGCTGACTGAAATCAAAAACTTATAATAATACGTGACCGACCGAATTTTCTTACCCATTTTTGCCGCTTTTTTCTTTTCTATACAATTTTAGTTTTTGAATTCACCTACAAATTTAGTTTGTTATGGGAAATTTAAAATTTAAAATTTCCTTTGCAGAATTTTAAGAAGTAAAATTGAATTTGTGAACGGCTTTAGGACAAAATTGTTTCATTTTTTTAAATAACAGCAGTAAAATCGTGTCGTTCACAAATTAAAAAATCTGGAATATTAAATCCGATTTCAATTTTTTCAATAATCACTAATAAGTGAACAGACTCTTAGTTTTAGCTTTTTGAATTTTCGATGTCAAAAAAGATCTTCGAAATTCGAAAAAACAGTCTAAAATTGCTCCTTAAAAAAGGTTTCTTTAAATGAAAAAAATGCAAAATTAGAGAAAACTGGGAAAAGTAGAAAAAAGTTTCTTTTTAAATTAATAAAATTTTGAATTGATAAAAAATGAAAATTACTTATATGTACGCTAAGGAACTACGTTCCAAACTGGTGTCCCATGACAGCTCTTTTGTTTTTTTTTTTTTCATATTTTTCGATTTTTGAGTCACGGGTAAAAATACAAAAATATTTATAAATTTATGATAGAGACATTGTCGAAGTAGTTCACGCGAGTTTACGAATCTACGCCACTCGACGTAAAAAAGAAAATCATCGTTCAGTTACAATAAAAAATAACTGTTCAGTTACAAAAAAATAAAGCAATTGCATTTCTTAATATTTATGGTGTAGAAATATCTATGGTGTATATTGTATAAATATAAAAGATTATTTTTTTAACTTTTACGCCGGAGAAGTTCAATTTACATGTTTGAGTATAATAAGCCTCATAAAGTTTCATATAATGTGTCTTTTTTATGTCGCATACGTGCATGAACTACGTCTAAAATATCTTCGTTGGTTTTGTTTTTCTTCTAATTGGCGAGTTACTGAAAGTTTTGGAACGATTCGGAAGACGGAAGGTATCTGGTTTTTTTTTCTTTATATATGTATTACATATTATTTATTTTTTATTTGTTTTTTATTATCTAATCCAGCAAGTGAATTCGTTTATTAAAAATGTTAATTTATGTTTGTTATTTTTTACTTTTAAAAAGAAAAGATTCATATAAGATACATGTAACTTAATTCTCAACACAAATTTTTTTTTATTTTCATCGTTGAAGAAAAACATATTTATAAACTTTTTAAAAAAATTTTCTTGCCCCCCCTAGAAAAAATCCTGCGGGCGCCTATGCGACCAACAGAATTTACATATTTTTAACATAATTGCTTGTTTATTTTTATGGTGTTGTTTTAATTTATGTATCTAGTAGTTAATACTGCAACTGTTTCCGTTGTAAACAAACAGAATATGATATTAATTTAGGATTTAAGAATTTATTATCAAATTTAAAACTATAAATTTAAAGAATTTTATTCTAGTTTGTCTAAAAAAAATTATATCGAGCTGAAAATAATTTAACTTTTTTTTTATAAAAGTTGATTTAAATGCTTATTTTATTCGTTAATTAGGGAAGTTATAAGCTTTGTCAAGAATAAAACAAAGATATAAACGTAATAAGGTTCAATTCAAAAAACATTTTTTCTTCTTTGATTTATTTTTATTAAGTTTAGAGTTGCATTTTGTATATAATTTCGCACGTTATCTTAGTATTGTTCTAAATTTACTTTGAGACTTTTGTAATAAATTTTCTTATATATTTCGGTCATAATTTTGACTGACAAAACAAAATACCCGTGTTGAAATTCCTAATTTGGTACAGATTTCGATTAATCATTATCCAGTTTTTATTCAGGAAAAGTTAACCTGAAAATTGTTTATTATTACATATTTTCTTTTCTTTTAATTTTTGATTTTTATCTGAAATTTTTATAAATTTAATTTTTATATATACGTATACACCTTAAAAGTCTTCTCTCAATTGAAACACAAAACATGTGGAGTAAAAAAAAAAGTTAAACCAAGACCAATAGAACACATGACTTCTGCACATAACAATTTAGATAGATAGAAGTTTTTCATCAGCAACGTTATATCATCCTTACTGATATTATACATAATTTCCTTCCAACGCTTACTATAATATAGTGTTTGTATTATATATTTAGCTTTAAATCCTATTATCAAATTAATCAAGGTATAATGAAAGTGGTATTTAATTTAAAAATGTTAAATGCACCATTTATTCAATTTATTTATATCAACAACTGAAATCAGTTTTTCATGTTTAATGAAATAAAAAACGAATTAATTAATATGAAATTAACCCAGAAATAATATGTGCTTGTCGTATCTGAATGGGGGAAAAATAATAAGTATAAACTTAATATAACGAATTACCTTAAGCTTAGGTAAGCTTCTCATTCGATCTACCATTCCAAAAAATCGATCTACTGTTTCCAAAAAACATCATTTGTTTCAAATTCTTGTATATCTAATTTTTTTCATTCCAAATTTAATATTTTTGATGAAACTATTTTGAAATTATTTGTGAAAATTATAATGATGATGATGATTATAATAGTATTAGGAAATTACTACATAAAATGAGTTAATAAAATAAGGAAAACTTTCATAAATAAATTAGTTTTAATAAATTAGTTTTAAAATTAAATTCCGGGTAAAATTAAGTATTATCGTATGAAGGAAATTAATTCTATGGTTAAATAATATGTACGAGGAATAATATGGTAATTACAAATGTACATTTCATTTATATATGAAATTATTTATTCGTATGCACATTTTCTTCTTCGGGAAAAATCTCTTTTTATCATAATTTAATAATTTAGATCTATTTAACAAATTAAAAGTATTTATCATTTGAAACATAACAGTTAATTTAATTTTATATCCAATTCAAAATTATTTTTCTCTGAAGTAATTTAATATTTTCATTAAATTTTTATTTTTGAAATTGAAATGTTGAAATGTTGTCCACTCCACATTTAGTATAACTTAATAAACAACTCATAATAAACACTATTTGTGTTGGCATAAAAACGTACTTTTATAGTTTCATGAAGGAATTAAAAAATAAGCGAATGTATTAAGCAATTTAAAGAATTGAAAATAATAAATTTTGCTAACCATACATACATAAATAAAATAATAATACAATTCTGAAAAATGTGCTATAGGTGCATTGAAATATTTAAGGATGATGTCAATAGTTTTAATGATCTCTGAGTTCCATCTATAATGACATCACGAAATCGATATATTTAGTATGTGTTATACTCTAAACCTTAAAATATGTACAGTGAAATTTTTACAAATATACCTATTAAGATTTCAAATTAATTATTGAGAAAAGTGAAAAATTCAAACTAATTATTGAGAAAAGTGAATGGATTTTAAATGAAGTTTCACCTTCGATCGAATACTTTTTCACGAAAAACTCTGAATTGTCCAACGAACAATTTTTCTAGTTTAAAGTCTTGATTAGTTTTATTCTATTTTCATATTTTCTGTTAATAATTTTTTAATTTTTCCTAAAAGTTTTTTATTTTTCGCATCAACCAACAATATTTTGTTTTGCAGAACATATCTATTCGATTAATAATATATCGCTACACTTATTTGAAATATCATTTTATTGCTCTTGTTATTCATCTATCATGGCCAAATTAGTGTGAATTTTGAACATCAAATAAATAAATATACCATCTGGAATTTATGAATGATTTATTTATGGAATGTATTAATTATCGGTTCGATAAGATTTTATTATTTTTAGAAATCTATTAATTATACCATAATTTTGTACACGAAAGATTATTTTATCTTTATTTTACACAAATTGCATATATGAGTTGGCCTAAATGATTTGGTTGGGCAATTCGTCTGTAAGTTTTTACAAATTACTAAATCCCATAAACACTTAATACCCATTCAAATATCGGATATCTGAACATAATGACGTGGTGGGATTTTTTTTATTAGATTATAATCTATTTTTTTAAGTAGATTATCTACTAGCTGTACCCGCACACACGTTGTTGTGGAACACACGTTTTAAGTGAAATTTTTGTTTTCAGATTGATGAACAATTATAGGAGCTAGTTATTTTATAAATTTGGGAAAATATTCAACACTTAAATTCAACACTTAAATTGTATGAAATCGAATGATATTTTTCCCTTAATTAGGTTTCGAAACCAAACGAAATTTGTGTTTTTATACATTTCCTCTTTTTATGAGTCAAATTTGAATGAAATCTGAAGAACTTTTGCAGTCCTTCCCGAGAGAGGTTTCTGGGTAGGGTGCCATTCAAATTTTAAAAGAGCCTATAACGACCCCGAGACAAAGAGACGGTGTAAATTTCGAAACGATCGGTTGAGTGGTTTAGTTTTTAATATTTTGTAGTTATTAGTAATAAAGAAAGTGATTTCTATATATTCGAAGAGACGCCCTAAAAAGAGGGGGCCAAATTTTTTGTTACGAAATTCGTGTGTATAATCATTTTTATGTACTAATTTAAATGAAATCGGACAAACTTTTCAAATCCTCCCCTAGGGTTCAGTTCTTTCAAATCCTCCCCTAGGGTTCAGTTCTTCTTTCTACATACCAAATTTGAATGAAATCGGTCGAATTATTAAAGTCCGCCCCGAGGGGAGATCCATGGCTAGGAGCTCAACAAATTGTTTGTTACGAAATTTGTGTGTAATCAGTTATTATTTTTACGTACCAAATTTGAATGAAATCGGATGAACTTTTGAAGTCCGCCCCCATGGGAGGTCCCTGGGTAGGAGGTCAACAAATTTTTTGCCATGAAATTTGTGTGTAATCAGTTCTTCCTTTTACATACCAAATTTGAATGAATTCGGACGAACTTTTAAAGTCCGCCCCGAGGGGAGATCCCTGGGTAGAAGATCAAAAAATTTTTTTTACGAAATTTGTGTGTAATCTGTTCTTCGTTTTACATACCAAATTTTAATGAAATCGGACGAACTTTTGAAGTCCGCCCCCAGGAGAGGTCCCTGGGTAAGAAGTCGCTGAGTAGGAGGTCGCTGGGTAGGAGGTCGCTGGGTAGGAGGTCAACAAATTTTTTGTTACGAAATTTGTGTGTAATCAGTTCCTCTTTTTACATGCCCAATTTGAATGAAATCAGACGAACTTTTAAAATCCGCCCTGAAGGGAGATTCCTGGATAGGAGGTCAACAAATTTTTTATTACATAATTTCTGTGTGTTATCATTTCTTCTTTTTACATACCAAATTTGAGTGAAATCGCACGAACTTTTAAAGTCCGCCCCCAGGGGAGGTCTCTGAGTAGGAGGTCCCTGGGCAGGAGGTCAACAAATTTTTAGTTTCGAAATATGTGTGTAATCAGTTCCTCTTTTTACATACCAAATTTGAATGAAATCGGACGAATTTTTAAAATACGTTCCGAAGGGAGATTCCTGGGTAGGAGGTCTCTGGGTAGGAGGTCAACAAATTTTTTATTACGAAATTTCTGTGTGTTATCATTTCTTCTTTTTACATACCAAATTTGAATGAAATCGGACGAACTTTAAAAATCCGCCCCGAAGAGAGATTCCTGGGTAGGAGGTCCCTGGGTAGGAGGTCCCTGGGTAGGAGGTCAACAAATTTTTTGTTACGGAATTTGTGTGTAATCACTTCCTCTTTTTACGTACCAAATTTGAATGAAATCGAACGATGTTTTGAAGTCCGCCCCCGGGGCAGGTCCCTGGGTAGGAGGCCAATCAAATTTTAAAATAGCCTATAACGACCCCCGACCTGACACAAAGATATGGTGTAAGTTTGAAAACGATAGGTTGAGCGGTTTAGGAGCCTATTCGGAACATACAAGCATACAAACAGACAAACAGACTACTTCGGTTTTATATATAGATTATGGATTATGTATTTTATATATTTTTATTCCTCCTCTTATAAGTAGTTACTTATCAATATTTATTTTAGTAAATAAAATAATAATTAATATCGGATATTATTCACACTCACCCACACTGTAAAAATCTTCATAAAAACAATTTTTTGAATATAT
This sequence comes from Hybos culiciformis, assembly GCA_964007475.1. Lineage (NCBI taxonomy): Eukaryota > Metazoa > Arthropoda > Insecta > Diptera > Hybotidae > Hybos > Hybos culiciformis. Next base: position 103,756,484 of record OZ023273.1, read on the forward strand.
GTACAATTCAAAGGCAAAACCTTATTATCTTTCATTGACTACGATTCAATATATTATATAAATCTTTATCAACCATTCTTTATACTTACGTGAAGAATCTTTAGTAAAATCACGAGTATTTGCCTTTACCGATTGTTAGCAATCGATGCGGGATTTAAAAGTTGTGCAGTCACAAATAAGTATCGATCGGTATCGAAAAATCTTTAACATATGTTCCGAAATAAATCAAAAAATTTTTTTATTTATTTTTATTTATTTAAATTTTTATTTATATTTTTTTTATTTCTTTGTTTTTTTTTTTGAATTTTTTTTTTTTATAAAATTTTTTCTTATTTAATATTATTTTTTAATTACATTACATTTTTAATACAATTGCACGGTGTCTGGACAATTCATCGTAAACAATTCACCGTAAGACAATTCACCGTAAACAATTCACCGTATGGACAATTCACCGTATGGACAATTCACCGTATGGACAATTCACCGTATGGACAATTCACCGTATGGACAATTCACCGTATGGTTAATTCACCGTATGGACAATTCACCGTATGGTTAATTCACCGTATGGACAATTCACCGTATAAATAAGAATAATGTTTCCATGTACGGTCTTCTTGGAAAAATTACTTTGCCATTAATGCTTTACGTTAAATAATTAAACAAAAACTGTAGACTTCGTGTTTTCTTTCTTAACACCCTCTCTTTGCATTGCGGACAATTCACCGTAAACAATTCACTGTAAGACAATTCTCCGAAACAATTCACCGTATGAACAATTCAGCGTATGGACAATTAATCGTATGAACTAACTATTTTCTGTTTAATTTGATCATTTAAATTCAAGAAATAAAAAATAAAAATATTTAACAAAAACCAAAAAAAAAAAAAAAAACTAAATGAACAAAAAAAGTGATCGGTAACGTAGATAGATCGTCTCCTCGTGGTACTGACTGGGTAAAGCTAAATGACTTACCTAAAATTTAAAAACAACTGTAAAATTTTAAAAAAAATATTTCACCGTATGGACAATTCACCGTATGGACAATTCACCTTATGGACAATTCACCGTATGAATAATTCATACGGTGAATTGTCCATAAGGTGAATTGTCCATACGGTGAATTGCCCATACGGTGAATTGTCCATACGGTGAATTGTCCATACGGTGAATTATCCATACGGTGAATTGTCCATACGGTGAATTGTTCATACGATGAATTGTTCAAACGATGAATTGTCCATACGGTGAATTGTCCATACGGTGAATTGTCTTACGGTGAATTGTCTTACGGTGAATTGTTTACGGTGAACTGTCCGTAATGCCAATTGCACCGCTATCGAGGTGTGAACCTGCGGCCCTTATGTTCATGTTGTTAGCATCTTGGCCATTCAGCTACATCCTATGATAATTTTTGCCACTCAAAAGTAAAATTTAAATTAATATCGATTTTTCAAACATATTTATTTATCGACTTTTATTTACAAAATTTAATTTTTATATGAAGAAATATAATAAAGCACTGTATCGAATTTTAGTTTTATAAAATTTAAAAGTGAAGTAAATATATTTCGATATAAAAAATTATATCGTTCAACAGTTTAAATTCTTCAAAAATGATAACTATCCATAAATGTATTTCTTTTAAATTATTTTAAAGAAAACTAGAAGTTATATCGAAATTTAACAAAACTTTTATTGCAATCTTTTAAAGGCGAGGATAAATATAAAGATTTTTCAACGAAATATGATAATAGTAGATTATTGTATATGTAAACTAAATTTGTTATTAATTAAGAGTTCTGTATACACAAAAATACATTGACACGAGTCAATACTTATATCACGAGACCGAAGGTCGAGTGATATAAATTGACAAGTGTCAATGTATTTTTGCATAAATACAGAACGAGTTGTATAACAAATTTTGTTTACATATCCAATATACTGTTTTAATGCGTAGGGGAGAGTTAGTTGCAAAGAGAGAATATTTTTTCTTCTCATTTTTTCTCTTTTTTTTTTTTTGTATTTGGCTGTATTGAAATATTGTGAGAGATATTATGTTTGTTTAGGTATTACGTAATATTCAATACGAAACATCTAAACGATTTCATTATTTACGATGATGCATCTAAATTTTTTCATTATATACGCTGATGCATCTAAATTTTTTAATTATTTACGCAGATGCATCTAAATGATTGCATGTGTATTGACGCATATAATACTCCATTTAGTGATCTAAATTCTATAGCACTAAATACAACATAACGATCCCCAACGCATTAAATATATTTAAATTTAATTAACGTTTGTTAAAGAATTTTAAATATTATTATAAAAGTGTAAAAAAAAATCTATATATCGATTTTTCTGGAAAATTCTGTGCAAGACTTTTAAATATTCTTCAAGAAATATAAAGAATGGTTGATCGGGATAGGTTCGACGCCGACACTATTTAAGTTCATCGATGGCCCGCCTGTATGGAAAAAATTAATTTTTTAAATTTTTTGATAACTAACCAATAGCTCAGGAGAATTAAATTGTTAATTATTTCATAGAATTTTATATCAATTTTATAGTGTTTAAAATATAACTATGATTAACGATAATTTTTTGATTAATATTTAAGTTCTAGTTATATTATATAATGTTAACGTTTTTTTTTTGCCAATTTGATATAAATTTTCATAGAATAAACAACAAAGATTCCTTTTAATATAAATATTCAATTTTTTCTCAAATTGTCTGAAATCTGAATCAACAAATTAATGTAAACATATTATGTAGTTTGTTTTGGTAAATTTATGCACATAAAAAGAACTTGAGATGATCTGCCTTTATTATAAGAAGAAAGAAACACAGTTTTTTTTCCTGAATTAAATTTCTTTTCAAAAATAAACAAATGTTTTCATTTAAATTAATATTTAAGCCAACCGGAAAAATAATTTGGATTTGCTTATTTAAATTGATATGGTCTTTTAGATAATATCCATAAAGTTAACAAGAAATGTAAATATAAAATGTAAATTTTATTAATAATTTTAGTCTGTCATTGAAATTGTTTTATTAATTACAATTTCAAGATTAACATAAGTTTTGTATATTTTGTAATTTCAGTTGAATTAATACTTGGACATGGACTTGCTAAAAGAACAAAATTACATTAAATTGATCAAGTCTTTAATAGATATTCATTGATAACATTAAGAAAATTTCATAAGATTCTGAGGTCTAGATAAGAAAATAAGTTTTTAATTCTTGAAAATGTTAGCAAAAAATTTAACAAATCGATACGTTATAGATTTGAATTTAAACTTTCGATGCTTTGTCAACGACTACGTAATTAAAAAAATGAAAATAAATGAAAATTTTAATCGGCTATTAAAATCGAAGCCATTGATTTGACCGTATTGATTTGACCGTGGCATTTTTGTTCGTAAAACTTTTGGCCGTAAATTGATTTGACCGTAATCTTATTTGTTCGTGAAACTTTTGTTCGTAAAACTTTTGGCCGTAAATGGATTTGATCGTAAATTTATTTGTTCGTTTATATTTTTAAAATCGAAACCTGAAGGGCCCCATATCATTTAAAACAAACTAATTGAACTGTCTGTTGTTCTATATCTGCAATAGATCTTCAATTATATTCTTCTATATTTTAATTTGTACAAATATTGTACTTCTGGTGACCAGGGGTGGAATTATGTAACTTTGTCGTTTTTGTGACAATCGACAATTTCAAACACGATCAATTTGTATGGACAATGAAAATTATTGCTTCGCGTATTTAATCATCATCATCTGTTGTATATTATATTTCTTTCTGGCAAAAAAAGAGTTTATTTCCTCTCTTTAAGAGAAAATATATACAAAGTAAAGCTTACTTCAAGAAAAGAAGAGTCCAAATTGTAAATGTGTGGGTTATAAAACTTAATAAAAACCTAAAATTTCAACTGATTTATAGAGTGAACTTTGATTTATAAAATATTTAAAAAAATGTGAGCGCGGAGAAAAAAAAATTATGTACCTACTTTTTTTGAATTTAATAGACAATTGTCGAAAAAAAGTTTAGCTTCACATAACTGAAATTATAGACAATTGTCTATCAAATAAAAACGACAGCTATTTTTTGGTCGTCAATTTTAAAACAATAAATTAATAAATCAAAATTTTTTTTTTTATAAAATGTCAATTTACTTTTATTCAACAAATGATTTTATTTCGTAACCATTGATAAGGATTACGTTTTTTTTTTTGTTTTTTTTAATTATTTCCATTTCGTCGAAGGTTCAAACTGTTGTTGAATAAAGAATAAACATCTATAAGCATCTTAAAAAAACACACGAAGCAGTCATAGAACTGCCTAAAGAAGTTTATACTTAAAGATTTAAAAACTATGAAAAAAGCTATGAATAACAGTGGCTACAAATGATGGGCTGCTCAGTACAAAATGTAAATTAAAATAAAAATCAGTCCATCAGTCCAAAAGCAGTCCATTATTTGTAGCCACTGTTATTTCATAGTTTAAATCTTAAGTATAAACTTCTGGAGGCAGTTCTATGACTGCTTCGTGTTTTTTTTTTTTTTACCAAAACGAAGTACAGATACTTAAATTAAGAGAAAAATTTTAACTTTAAAAATTATGACTCTTTACGGAAATTAATTAGATCAATCTGCAAAAATTAATTGACCAATTTATTATCTCTCCCTCTTTGGTATTTTGTATTTGGCCTAACTACATTATTATGTTAAAAAAATTAAAAAAAAAAAAATTTCATAAAATTCTCAGTATCGGGGGATCGAACTTGGCACCTTCAGAATTGTAATCCGATATTCTATCCACTCAGCCATATTGCCCTTATGATTTCAGCTTTCTAAAATAACATAAAAGAGCACTTGTCTTCTTTAATAATTAAAATCCCCGGAATTTATTTTAAAAATTTCTCTCTTATTTCCTTCCACTAATCGTATTCATGAACCCGTTTATTTCATTCCACTAACCGTATTCATGAACCTTAAAAAACTAACCGTATGCATGAACCTTAAAGAACTTGAATTTTTATATTATTTAGAAGAATAAACTCTTTATATGATTTTAGAAAGCAAAAATTATATGGCTCAGTGGATAGAACACCAGACTAATAAGTGTGAAGGTGCCAGGTTCAAACCCAATTATGATTTGTTTTTTTTTTAATATTTGAAATTTTTTTTACATAATAAAATGATTTCTACAAGTAATAAGACAAAAATTGTTTTTTTGTTAGTGGGTACTGGTATGACCTAAAAGACGAGGGCGAGCGGGGGTCCCCTTACTCCCCCCCGTCCCTAAAAATTATTGGTACTGACAGATGGAGAAAATTAATAGTTTTTCTTGTTCCAAATAAATAAAAAAAAAAAAAAAATGAATGGTTTATTAGAATTTTTTATTATATTTTAGAAATCCAAAATCATATGGGCTATATGGCTTGGTGGCTAGAACATCGGACTATAAGAGTGAAGGTGTCAGGTTCGATTCCCCCCAATGAATACATTTTTTTTTTCATTTTTTTGAACATAATAATTTTTAATTTTTTTGAACATAATTTTTTTATTGGTAGAATATGTAATTTTTTTGCTTGTAATATTGGGCCCTATATATACATATATTTGAAATTAAAAAAGTGTACGATAATTATGAATTCCTACCCAAAATTTTTGGTCTGGTAATCTTTATTTCACCAGAGCTACCTATTTTGAAAAATTTTTTTTTGCATATTTTGAGCCGGGAAAACCTATAATGATAAATTACTTGATCGATATCTATACTATCAATGCCAAAATATACCTATGTTGTTTCTCAAGGCTTTAATAAAATTATTTGTAACGAGTTTAGTGCGTCCAATATTATAAATTTGTTTTATAGGATATAATGTTTATAACTTTAGTGGTTACATGCTCTCTGTAAAAAAAATAAAACAAAAACATGAAACATGAAATGAAATGTGATCACTTTTCTTACTTATTTTTCTTCCGGGAAATTCGTACTTTTTTTAGCGTTTATTATCTTATTAACTACAACAGGATTAACAAATGCTTGTTTAAATACATATATACATAGTAAGTGGTAAAACATGTTTGAAAATTAGTTGGGACTTTAGTGATATACCTATTATCCGGTGTCTAAATTTTTTATGAATGATCACAAGATTATGTTAATTCTATTGTGAAAATAAGATTGCACGAAAAAGCTGTGAATATTGCAGAACGCTGCCCACAATATTGAAAAATAGTTCATTCAACTCGCTATTAAAAAACTGATTTCTGAATAGGATAGTTTTTTTTTCACAATTAAATTTTTAAAAAGAAATAGTATCTCGATACTTAAATTTATGCATCTGTCAACGTTTCCAATATTTTTTACATCCATTTTATAGCAATATTCAATTGCATTAATTCATATATGAAATTATACAGTTTTCAACTAAGTTCTCAAATAAGTTTTTAGCTACATTTTAATTTTATAATATGTATTATAAAATTATAAAACACTATTTATTAATTAAAAGTTTTTTCCATTTATATAAATTAAAATAAAAAATCAAAGAGCGCCTAATTTGTAAATTTTTTTGAACCAAATTTGCTACAATTTTACTTAGCTCTGTGTTTTGCTTCAAAAATAGAATATGTATAAAAAATAATAAATTAGTGGCTGATAAAAACATTTTGGTTTGTTTAAATATCTCAAAACAACTAATTATTATGAAAAAAGATTTAAAAACTATGAATAACAGTGGCTACAAATGATGAGCTGCTCAGTACAAAATGTAAATTAAAATAAAAATCAGTCCATCAATCCAAAAGCAGTCCATTATTTGTAGCCACTGTTATTTCATAGTTTAAATCTTAAGTATAAACTTCTGGAGGCAGTTCTATGACTGCTTCCTGTGTTTTTTTTTTTTTTTACCAAAACGAAGTACAGATACTTAAATTAAAAGAAAAATTTTAACTTTAAAAATTATGACGCTTTACGGAAATTAATTAGATCAATCTGCAAAAATTAATTGACCAATTTATTATCTCTCCCTCTTTGGTATTTTGTATTTGGCGTAACTACATTATTATGTTAAAAAAATTAAAAAAAAAAAAATTTCATAAAATTCTCAGTATCGGGGGATCGAACTTGGCACCTTCAGAATTGTAATCCGATATTCTATCAACTCAGCCATATTGCCCTTATGATTTCAGCTTTCTAAAATAACATAAAAGAGCACTTGTCACTTTAATAATTAAAATCCCCGGAATTTATTTTAAAAATTTCTCTCTTATTTCCTTCCACTAATCGTATTCATGAACCCGTTTATTTCATTCCACTAACCGTATTCATGAACCTTAAAGAACTAACCGTATTCATGAACCTTAAAGAACTTGAATTTTTATATTATTTAGAAGTTTAGAAAGCAAAAACTACATGGCCGTATGGCTTAGTGGATAGAACACCAGACTAATAAGTCTGAAGGTGCCAAGTTCGAACCCAATTATGGTTTGTTTTTTTTTTTAATATTTGAAAAATGATGACGGACGATTCTCAGAAAAATGATGACGATTCTCAGAAAAATTCTATATGAAAATAGATTTTTACCCTCTACCAAATTTCTTCCAACGCCGCTAAAGAAGTATAAACTTCAAAAATAAAACGTTTTATTTTTGAAGTGAATTAAAAACTTCAATAATAAGAAAGTCTAGGTATTTGACCATTAATTTCTAAATTATAAATTAACAAAAACTACAATGTATCATGTTAAAATTTTGATTTACGATTTTATGAATTGTAGGAGGTGAGAAGGGCTAATATTTAATCCTTGAATGGCAGTTTTCAAGATGCCTTATTGAATGTGATTTATTATAGAATTTTTTTATTTTTAGGCCATTTGATAGTTTAATATTTTTATCTGATTGACCATTATTGATAGAAAATACTTGGTTTATTTATAAAAATAATTAAAATAAATTGTTTTTTCTTAAGCAATTGTTTTATAGTTATAATTTATTCTCTAATTAAAATTTAATTTTTTAAACACTAAAAATCATTTAAATTAGTTATGGCTCCTAAAACCTAAATTTTTATAAAAATTTATTATTTCCTAGATAATGATCAGAAATTAAAATTATAAAATTTGAATTAGATACCAATGTAAATATGTACATAATTCAAGGAAGATTATTTGCTTTGACTCAGCTAAAAGATGCAAAACTAAAGAAGCACGTTTGATAAGTCATTCTATTGTTATGAGTTTGGTTAAACTCGACGTGACGCACGCGACGGACGCGACGCAAATGACGTAAAGAAATATTAAATGTATGAAAATAAATGGACGCGAACAGTCTCGACGTTAACGACGTTAATGAAATTATATGGTCATTAACGTCATTAACGTTTGCGTCGCGTCCGTCGCGTCGAGTTTGCCCAGGCGGTTAGATAATATTGTCAAGGAAGAAATATGAATCGGAACAAACGAAGTATGTTAAATATTAACACAAAATTTGACCCAAGCAGAAGTACTTAGTTCTGAATAAAATAAAATCGGTTAAGAAAATAATCATTTTTTAATTAAATAAATACATTTTAATGAAGTAAAATAATGGTTTTGTTTTTCCAAAATTAATGAATTGATTGAAATATTTGTTTAAAATTTATCTTTAAAATAAGTAGGTACTTTTAATCAACATGAAAGCATAAGTTAAATAGATGAGTTCTAAACATTTTTATGATTTACAAATTACGGTATAAATAAAACACAATTATGAAAAAGTGTAAAATAAGTATGCGTAATTTTCAAAAATTTCATAAAACCTTAAACTCACAATTTATGCGAAATTGAAGTAACACCACACCACATACGAAATAAAAATTTTTCTATATCAATTTTCACGTTGCCATTATAAAGAATACAACTAAAAACCTTTTGTTAGTGAATGTTTTAAAATCATAAATACAGTATAAAATTTTGAGTTTGTTTACTAAATTAAAAAATTATTGAGAGAGAAAAAATGTGGTTTAATAATTAAAAAAAAATTCTCTACACTATATTTTTTGCTAAAACGATATTTAAAAATTCACGATATTTTTACATGAAGCAAAAAAGTCGAATTGGTCGTGTTTGTGATCGAAGTCGACAATTAAAAATTTTTTTTTTCGTTAATTTCTGAATAATATTATGAGAAATGTGATTTCCACCTATTAAAATTACATGAAGCAAAAAGTCGACAATTGTTAAATTTTGTGACAGTCGATTGTCGACCGGTGACAATTGTTATATGATTCCACCCCAGGGCTTAAAATGGCATTTTTATATCTAAGGGTAATGACATATTATTCAGTATATAACATTAATATAATAATTTGAATAAACCAACTTTAATCAGAGCACTATAGCAATTTTAAATATCCTCATTTATTATATTTGTTATATAGAACTATGAATTACTCAATAGCCGGATTGTTCTTATTTAACAAAATTCTATAACAGATGACTTAAAATAAGAGGTAGGTTCATTGGCAAGTAAAACCAGAATGGCAGATATAATTCCATAATGAGCCTGTTTTATTGTCATTACAATTATACATTGCAATCAATAAGAAAATTTCTTAAAATATATGTAAATTGCATAATCAAAACACATTTTTTTATTATCTTAAATAACATTTTTTATGCAGACATATAAATTTCATAAAACATTCAGGAAGTATCATAAAAAGATGGAATATTTAAATTTCCTTAAGAAATAAATATATTTTTGAAGTGAAACTTCTTTAGAGGCATTGTGATTGAGAGTGAAAAAAATGTAAGTGTCAAAAATTTAACGCCGGGTGTCAAAAATGTAACGCCGAATGTCAAAAAAAAAGGCAAAAAAAAAGAAAAAAGAAAAAATTTATGTGTCAGCTGATGATAAAACCGACAACCGCTAGCAACTTAATGAAGCTTATCAGCGCAATAACCTACTCTATATTGGCTCAGAATTAAAGTCGAAAATACTATTTTGTTTTTCGATTGAAAGGAAAATAAAATTTATTTTAAATTATTGAATAACAAATATTTCATTTATTAATTATTAGTGCTAATTATGAAAAAGTTTTTGGAATACAAATATGTATTCTGAATAAAAATGTTTCAATGCACCTATTTTGTAGATGATTTATTTTTGATATTAATTTTTCTTAATGTAATTTTTTTAGTTTGTTAGTGTAATTTATTTTTGACATTAAATTACACCAATAAAATGCAGGAGGAACATGTTTATTACAATTACTTTTCGGAAGAATACTAATGTCAAATTTTGCAGTCATATTTGAAAATGCTCTTTTAACTAAAACAGATTTTTTTTTGAAGTAATTTGTAATTGAGTTGTTGGTATAAATTATTTTTGCCATTAAATTCCATTAATGCATGTAGAATATTTTTATTTTAATTCCTTTTCAGAAGAAGTACTAATAACATGAAATTTTTCAGGCGTGTTTGAAAAAGTTATTTTAGGTTAAACTATTCGGGCAACAAAAAGAAAACATGATTTAAGCCACGCTGCTGTTTTTTCATACATTATTGTCGCTAATAATGTAGTTGTAACCGGCATTTTGTGTACGGCTTAAAATATAGTGAATTCATCTGGCAACCAGTGTTGCCATGCAGCCATAATTCTAGCCATTTTGAAATAATTTAAAAGCCATTATGCCACTAAACTTTTTGAGCTTAAAAAGTATTTTAGAATTTTTAAATGTTTTTATATCTAAGTAGTCTCTGGTTTTTAATTTTTTTGTTTAATTTTTTCTAAGCCGCCGAATTCCCCCAAAACAAGTTATTTTAAGTCGACTGCCGCAGCAGTCGAAGGACAAAAATCAACTAGTCGCCGTCGAAAA